>JANHGN010017529.1:18388-42830 GCA_024605025.1 Megaceryle maxima | reverse complement strand
CAAATAATAATAATAAAAAAAAAAAATCAGTAACTCAAACATATAAAGCTTACTATTTTATAATAATAAAAAAGCTGCTGAAGAACAGAACAGTTTAGCAGAGCTCCTGTTTCTTGTTGAAATTCTTTTCTAATCAATCTAGAACCCCCACCCCCCAATCTCTGCCACCTGCTGATGTAGAAGTCAAAAATCACAAGTCCAAACTGGAGACTATGAACACAAACCACGGCTTTTATATAAAATCTTCTACATAATGAATTAAAGAAGCTAAAGAAAAATACCAAAGTATCAAAAGTGCACAGGTTTAACAATCAGATAAAAAAAATGAGCATCTGCAATGACATAAGAAATTCCCCCATCCAAACATTTTTAGTAGATCATAAACTAGTACGGTGATCATTACATTTGAAGTAGGTTTCTTCAGCACTTGTAAGTTTTCTTACTGCAGCAGCACTTATAGGTAAAGCTTGTTTGTTTTATAGCTTCAGACATAAAAGGAAAGTTTCAGGTAGTATATAGGAAAAGGTGTTTTCAAAAGTTAGGACCAGGTCAGTGGTTTCCATTCTTTGTGCAATGGTTTACCACTTTTAACCATAATGAAAGAGGCTAAGAAATGGTGTTGCACTGTTGGAAAGGCCTTCTCCAGGGACTACTCTACAGCTGAAAAATGGAAAAATAAAATAGCATTAGAAAAAAAAAATAATCAGTGTTTATTTCTCAATTAAAGAACTGAAAACTTAAAACAATACGCTGCAAGAGCAGGTTAGTTGGTTGAGGATGTCTGTTAGCTTACTGGTGTAGAAGCAGCAGTCACTTAAGCTCGCGGGGGCTTTCCAAGCCGATGAAACAATGCTTTATGGGTTTAGCCTGGAAAATCAACAGCTTTGCAGAAAGAAGGTTTCTTACAAGTACTGAATAAAGCTTTGCTCTTCAAGCACAAGTTAACAGCAATGAATGTGCAAGAAACATTTTCAGTGAAGCTTTAGGTTGTCCAGAAACATGCAGGTCAGTATATCATGCAGGCCAGTGCTGAGAGTATCATTCAGAAGAAGAGCCTGCTTGCAGAGGCAGGTGATGGCTTAAGGAATTTTCTGTGCTTTATCCCAACCCATTCAAAGTGGTATGAAAGACTTACAGCAAATATAAGCTTCAAGGAATTGTTAATCAAGAATTACAAGACTCAATCATAAATATTATCTAAAAATACAAACAGCAGGATCAAGTCACCTTACCACCATTCCTTCTTTTTGTAACAGGTGCTACAAGAAGTTTAACCATAACCTTGACACAGCTCAAACAGCAGTCAGGTTGGCTTTTTTGTTTTTTTAAAGATTCACAGAAATGAATGAAGATGGAAATGACTACTGAGACTATTGGGCTAATATAGCAAAATTGTTCATACTTGGAACTGAAAGTATGAGCCAAGACCGGTTGTAATAGTCACTGCCTGGTAACACTGGAATCTTTACAGAAAGTTCCCATTAATTTGGAAAAAATAAAACCAGACAAACCTAACAATGCATTCGGTTAGTTTCTCCAATTGACCCTTTTGCCATTAGTATTTTGCAAAAATACTGCCACCAGAAATGTGAAAGCAGTGAAAACTGTATTAAAGCTCCCTACCACAGTGGAAGCAAAATTGTACCTGTTTCTATCGGTGCAGAGAAAGGTAGCACTCAAATGCCTGCTTTTACAAAGTATTCTTAAATCATACTTAATGCAGGAATGAGAAGAATAAAGGCCTTTTGGAAGATTGTGCAGCAAAGAAGAGAAAAGCAGGATTGAAAAATTTTTAAAAGATGTCTCACTTCTAAAATATCAAACCTGCTATTTAGCAATTTTAAAGCTCAAATTCAGGAGAATTCAGTGTTTTCTAAAAAAAAGTAATAATAGATGCACAGAGCTTAATTTCTAAAGCCAGAACTGCTATTTGTTGAAACTTCTCAAGCAGCGATGTTCAAGCAATGTATTAGACTTAAATCACTTGGAGTTTCTGATCTCCTTTCAATATCAGTATTATTATTATCATCATCATTATTATTTTTGTTGTTAAATGCAATGCTGGCATCAGACTGGGGCATTCTGATGCTTCCCAGCTTTGCAGCAAGGTTTCTCCAATTTCATTGTTTAAGCTTTCACTGCATGAATTTAGAAGTCTTCCCCCCAAGTATCTGGGAGCTAAAATCCCCCATGGTTTCTCCTCACTGGGAAAAGAAGCTGTGCTCCTTATTACCTTGTCTTAGTACTGTGCTATCTCCTGACTACTTATAGGCAGAGCGGCAGGGCACAGGAAGCAAGCTGTTGATCATCTATATGAAATGGTCATGAGATGAGGCAGTACCACGCTAGGAACAGCTTTATAAAACACCACTATCAAGCAGACAACTCACCAGTCTCGCACTGCTTTTAGTAATACTATAGGACATACAAAATCATTTGAAAGAGTACAAAATGAACAGGGCTTTACATTAAAATAAAGTTTGAGGCTAGGCACTTTGAAATTCTGGTTTAAAGAATAAAGTGTGCCTTGTTGCACTCCACAAATTTTCCACAATTTTCGAAGCAACATTTTCAATCTTTTTCTCTTATGTAGGCACCAGTTATGAAGTACACTTTTGTATCATCAAACTTATTGTAATTAGGTGGCTAAAAAGGCCCCTTAAAAGTTCAATAGCAGACAAAGGTTTATTTGTTTTTAAAGATTAATATGTATACTAAGCTACTCCATAAGGAATTCTTAGCAGGATGACCTGGTTCAATTTCCTGTGCCTATAATGTAGAGCCCTGTGAAACATGTGCTTGCATAAGGAATGCAGTATCTTGTGTGTATAAAAGAAAAAAAAAAAAAAAAAAAGATCAGAGCTCTGAAATACTATCCTATTTAGGTTAATACTGAAAGCTGAGAAAAAACTGGTTTGTGACTGACAATACTAGACCAGAGTCACATAAATTCTACACATATATGTTGTGTGGCTACAGTAATATATAAAACAGATTCTTTCCAAAGCATTATGCTTGCAAGGAGCAACATGAGACCATAAAGATCCTTTCAGGACATGACATTTTTCCACAGCATTAACTTCTTAAAGTGGAACTGTCTACCAGGTAGGATCCCAGTTCTTAAAATTTAAAGTTTTATATCAGATGGGGTAAATATTGCATATTTTTAATATAAATGTGCAAGTTTCTTCTAGTTAACCCTCTGAAGAGAGGGAAGCAGAGTCTAAATAATGTACCCTACCATGGTTTTTTTCCTAGCTTTTATAGCCTATAAAAGCTTTAGGACTTTGGTCAGTGGTGATATGACAGCAAGTTCTTAATATCTGCCCCAACAGGCAAACTAAGTTAGGTTCCAGTTTCAAAATGCTCTGCATTTTCAATACGTACCTCTAATCTTAATGTTTGCTTTTCACCACTTCTTAAGCCACAATAACAAGAAAGGTTTTCTGTTAAGTTTCTGTCTGTGAAAGCATTTACTGAAGTATGCTGCAACCCTGGAGAAAGGATCACGTTTGTGCTATACAAACTACAATTAGTAGCACCAGACATACTATATCAGGTGTACTCTTAACACTTACCATAAACAGCAAAACCCAGACATGTTAACTGTGGAAAAAAGCTAATTCCTTTCCACTATTAACTTGTTAATAGCATCCCCATACTTATGAATTAGTTACAGTTAAGACCACCATAATACAATTTGTATTACCTGGTTCAACAACATACTAGTACAAGTCAACTCACTGCGACATTAGATAGTGGGGATTTACGCTGACAGTTACAGCATAAAATAAGATGCATAATAGAATTTTTCTACACACCTGTCCTAGTCACAATAGATTTTATATTTCTCACTACAAAGAACCTGGTTGTTAAGGACAGATCCTTCAGACCTGTCCCCACAGGACCGAATATGACTTACACTAGGGTTACTGCTCTTGGCTTTGGAAGCGGATTTTGTGCGCACCCTTTTGGACTGCTCATGGTCTAGCTCCAAATGTTCCAGGCGCTGGGTCAATGCCAGTTTCTGCTGGATAGCCATCCGAAGCAAGGAGTTCAGAGTCTTCTTCTCATCCTCAGCTGCTGCAAGCTGCCGCTGCATTTCATCCAGCTGTGTGACATATTCGTCACATCTGCAATGAAATACATCAATCTTTAGTAACCCCGTTTCCACCTGTAAAACACGAACCCCTTGCGCCCGGCTGATACTAGCAGAGTGACAGCTTTGCAGTTGCTTGTGTACACGCTCTTGTAAGCAGGAACTTCAACCAAACCGGTAGAAAAATCACAACCACTTTTCACTGGGGTTCTTACAATCCACACTCAGCACTGACATTCGTGCCTTTCAAGGTGTAGCATATTGAACAGCATCCTTAAATAATGAAAGTATGGAGCCCAATACAAAAGCACTCATGTCTAATGATTAAGTAAGATGTCCTTCCAGAGTGAGAAGACACAATGCAGTCAAATTACTTTTGTCACTACTTAACAGAGAGACCACAAAGTCCCTAAGCTTTAGACTGGAAAGGAAGTCTGAGCGCTGTAAAAAGACCATTAATGCCAACTGATGAGCACCTGAGCTTTGTAGTTTGCTACTTAATACGTGGAGTCCAAATAACAAATTGCCAGTTGTAACTGAAGAGGATTGTTAAAAACATGCATCTCCCATATTTCTACTTTAACCTACTGTGATTCCTGATGTAAAAATTCTATAAATAGTTTTTTATTACTGTTTTCTCTAGAGTCAGTGGCCTTTATATAATTGTTTTAACATTAATTTTGATGACCAAAACAATTAAACAAAGGAACTGAGTGTTACTGGGAACTCTGTGAGGGAAGCTGTACAAATGTCTGCAAGCTTTTTCATCTACAGTCATTTTCAGTGAGCTCACAAGCTACTTAACTTGCACAGTGCATCATGAACAATTCAAAAAAATTGGTATCTTTACATGTAGATGTGTATTTCCTGCACAAAGACCACCAATTATGTGTATGGGTAGAAAAAATAAATATTCATAGGAACCAGCTGGAATTTACAATGGCCACATCTGTAAAATACAACTTCTTCATAAAAGCAAAAATATTAGCAGAGAAGTTCCTTTTAACATCAAAATGAAAAGTCCTTGACTTTAAGGGACATTTATAATCATTAAGTAACATAAAGGAGAGTGGGAAGAAAAACCACACCACAAAACAAAACTACATTCACATGCAGATTCATCAGCTGTGCTTATACTATCAAGCCCTGAATTCTGCTCTCCCTGACTTCAAATAGCAGGATAAGGTCTATATTCCTAATTACATTTGCTTGGGAAGAGGAAAAAGGGAAACAAAAACATATTTTTAATAGATACAGAGATTAAACAATAACCCAGAAATATTCATATAAAATCTGAAAGAGCTACAACTGACTTCGCATACCAGAAGGTTTTGAGTTTGAGGCCACTATGAGAGTGGGAATCTATCCTCACAAATCTCTGTGCATCCTCCTCATGTTCATCAGTCTCTCATACTGTGGAAAAACAGAATGTGAGGGGTTTTTCTCTTTTTTAAAGAACAAAACTAGGAACCTTAAACTTACAAGAAGCCCAGAACCTGCCCTTTTTATAGCTAGACAGATCTTACAAGGCAAAACCAATCCATACACTTCAGTGAGTGGCACCAGGCTAAGGACCAGATCTTACTGAATTTACTAATAATGGTAGAAAGGAATACAAAAATTAATCTTGTGGGCAGAACAGTTCTCCCCTCTTATGGAAGGTGGGATGAAGTCCAGAATGAGGATGTGGCTACAGAAATTAATAGCTTGTAGCACCTCTGCTAATCCCATGCCCTGTTGCTTTAGCTTGTCAGAGATGCACTTTCCTCACTTGAGTCTGTAGGCACAGACTACAAATTACTGGGAGCCCTGGGGTTTCCTTCCAGTTTTCAGGCACACTCGGGACATTTGAGGTGAAAAGCACAAATCTGGTTATATCACAAGTTACCTTTCTGCTTTCTTTTCTAGCCACACCTCAAGCTTGATTCCTTCAAAGCTCCACTACTGCAAGCCAAGGGAACGTCCAGAAAGTGTTATTAATTCCTTAAGGAATGTAGTGCCATTGCTTCAGCAAAATATGATCTGGCACTCAAGTCATCTGTCCCCATTACCCTTGTTTCATTCTCAGTATTGCCCTCCCAAGAGATCTGGGCAAGGTGAAATCATGGGGAGGTTTTTTCCTCCTTTCTCAGCTCCTTTCTTATGAATTAAAAATGTATCCACTTTTTCTGTACAGAACAAGTTAATTTAGACCCTAGATTTTCAGGTCAGTGAAGCAGTGTCAGGATTGCTGCAGTCTCTCTATTCACTGGACTTCCATCTGGGAGGTGCTAATCAAAGCCAGCCAAGGTGAGAGTGGCAGATTTCTCACCCTCTGTAACCCCCTGCACCAAATTTAGGGAAGGAAAAAAAAGAAAAAGTCTATGAAAAGAAAACAAAAGCACTGCAGTAAAACAGAGTAGGGGCTTCCCACACAGTCTTGCTAATGTTCCTTAATCCTCTTAATGTTTCGGGTATTCCTCAAATGCCTCTCGATCAAACAGTCAGTTGTGCCAAACCTGACAACTGACTGGTAACACAGACAAAGGCTTGTCAGAGTCTAGAAGACAGTAAAGTCCTTCAAATGTGAGCCAAGACATAATTAAAGCCATGATTCTGACACCAAAGGGTTATTGTAGCAAGTCATCATCTCATCAAGCTTTCCGTTAGCGCAAAGGTTTAAAGCATCAAATGGCTGTCCTTCGAAATTACAAGGTGTTCAGCATCTCAAATATCTAAATTAGCTTTTTTCCCCAGAAAACTGCACAGGGAGTTCTTCTTTTCTTTCCAACCAAAAGGAAGTGTTATGAGCAGCACATGTGCAGCTGCAGTTTTTACTATACCTGAGTAACCATTCTCTCCCATACAGGAGATGGCTGGGGAGAGGCAGGAGTGTTAACTATTATGACTACAGACAATCATGCATCCTGAACTTGTTTTTCTGATCTTTAAGTCAAATTAAATTGTATAGCCTCAAAACCAAACCTTCTCCTGATGCAAGCACGGCTGTCCAGGGTCAGAGAACACTACACTATGCAAAATACACCAGTTGTTCACTTGAACAGAACAAGAGAGGGCTGAGGAGTTTCCTAGATGTTGTGTGCCTAGGTGGACTGGGATCTGCCCTACTTAGTTTGCTCAGCTCCTTCCTGCTGTTCACTGACTCCCAATTTAATTAAAAAACCCAAACAAACAAACAAAACCCCAAACCCCCCAAAAACCCACCGAAAACCAACCAACCAAACCACCCAACCAAAACCAAACCAAACCAAAAACCCACAACAATTAAAAAGCCCTCCCCCCACCAAAAAAAAAAAAAAAAAAAAAAAATTAGCCTCTCTAAGTATACAGGACACAGCCTCCAGCACTACTGTAGCTTCATGCAAAGCTAGGAGTGGTAGCTATGGCAGCATTTTTGTCCTACATGTATCTGTATTTTCATTGCTTTGCAGATATAACAGTGTAAGATCCTTCCTATCTACAATTTCATCTGCCATGTGCTCAGCTACTTTCCAGCTGTATACTCAATACAAAAATCATTAGAAGGTCAGAACAAAAAATATCTTTTAAGAACACATTTGAAAGAATGCAACTGAGCTTTCATGCTTTAAAGAAGAATAATGAAATGAGTGCAAGCCTGTCCTACATTGACACATTCACAGTTTTAAGTGGGTACTGAACAGAAGGCTTTGATGTTACCTATTTTCTTAGGACTGGTAATTAACAACAAAAGAAGGAGCTTAAGAAAACATTCATTAAATTTTTTAAAATAGCAACACCAGCCAAAACAAACATTTACAAAGAGGAAATAAATATCCTCATTTTAAATATAATGATGAGAAATAAAAACTAAATCCTCTAAAACACAACCTGAAGCCAAATTATTGAAAAATATAACCATGGGTTGTCTCATTCTCAAAAGCTGCATGCCACTACAGCCTACAAATGCCACTTGTGCTTCATCATTTCATCATAAGTAAATTCAACGTTTATTTAAGCCTTACTATGTACAATATTTAATAACATTTACAGCTAAATTCACTACTGAATCAAGATCTGTTCTGGGAAAAAAAAAAAAAGTAACCAAATGTACCTGGGTATAATTCTACTTTTTCTCCCTCCTCTGCAGTCAGTATGAGCACATAACAGCTTCCAAGAAAGCAAGAGAGATGTGCCTGAAGGAGGCCTTTCAGAGAAGCATCAACTACTTTAACTTATACCATGACAGATTAAATCGTCAACCTACATAAGAAATTAAAACATGGAGGATTAAAACCCACACTTATTTGCCTTTATTAAAAACTGGGAAACCTATCAGCAGAGCAGCAGTTATTATTACATGCAAATTAGCATTGACTGTATTCAGCTATAAGGTATATTAGCCACATATAAATCTTAATATTTGAAATTACTATTAAAGACTGAAGTTGAACACCTTTTCCCCACCTCCCCTCTTACTGCCCTTACCCCAGCCCCTGGTGAAAACCAGCTCACCTGCAGAGAAAACAACAACTTAGTATTACTGAAGGAGGAGCATAAGGAAGAAGATTATGGGAGCAATAAATCTACTCAATCTCCTTTCAGATGGTGGCCTTCCACTCTGCGTTGTGTGGCAAATGTAGAGGAGCCCCATGAGATATGTACTGCAGAGCTGTGCTCCTCAGCACCAAGGGTAAGATTTAGAGCCAGTCTATACACGATTTGGATTTTTAAGTGGAAGAACACAGAAGACTGTTACTTGGGACTGATAGCAGAAAACTGGCATGCCTTCAGAACTAGATAATAGTTATGATCTCACCCAATCTGTCCGAGCTGGTCTGCTCTGCAGGAACTCACACTGGACAGTTTTGCCTATCCATAAAACCAAATACATTTGTTTTTTAGGAAAGGTGTTGAAGCAGAAGTATTAAACAGCTTAACCCCACGTAAGCATGTTCCAGGTAGAAGAGTTTTCCATGTGCAGTAGTCCAAGTGCAGCTGCACAGGAACTCGCACAGATCTGACTGCAGTACCAAAAGCCCTCTGCTAGGTCAGCATCTTCTGGGGTGTTTTTGGGAAGCATACTGAGCCCATCTCTTGCCTTGACTTGCACAGTTGTGAACCATGCAGATCTAAACTCCATTTCTTCAAGAATCCCCAAAGAACAAAATAAAGCACAAATCCTGAAGGTGGCAGAAGAAAGAACACCCAAGATTTAGGTAGTTTAGGATTTCAAATAAGCAAATTCAAGGGAATATCTATGGAAACCTTAGCCAATCACTAATTTGTGATTACTTCCCTGGTACCTTGCACTGGAAACTCACCTGAGTTGTATACTTGAAAGGAATAAATGCAGCAGCCTTTATTTGTATAAATCATCGTGACTTTCACTAGGAATGGAGAACAGTTTATAACCAGCTATAGTTTCCCAGAATGTTCATAGTCAGCCATGGGTAATCAATGGCTATTAGTAAAAGCTATTAATGAAAATAATCAGACCCCAAGTCTCACTTGTAGTTTGAAACACATGGAAATGTCTCCTGCACTGAGACAGAACAATCAGCCCCACACTGCTGGACACTGCAGCTCTTCTAAAGTTCCCTTGATAAAAACCTCTCAGGAAGAGATCATAAACTTTGAAAGCAAATTCCCTCCTCCAAGAAAACAAAAGAAAACACCTTTTTATATTTGAAGGTTGATTCTAATAATCCTATACCACTAGATTAGAAGTAAATGTAAGACTATTGCACAGGCAGGACATTTTGGCCCATTCTTCACTGAAGGGCGGTGGAGGATCTAATCCTGAACTTCCTATCCTATACCACTGACGCTGTGCACATGCTTTAGTTTTTACAGCCTGTGCTCATTGATGCTTCCTATTAATTGCCAGATGAAACCCAGACGTGCCTGTCTAAAACACTATGGATTCAAATTGCTGCTGCTGCAGTAGTCTGCCATGTAAGGTATCTTAAAGTAACTCACTTTCTATTTTGATTAAAAACAAAAGGGCAGAACCTACACAAAAAGAGTGGTGTTGCTTTACTCTGAATATTTCTGTGGCAGCCCTATTACAACACAGTGTAATAGTGATGTTTTACTCTCCTTAAAATCAAACAAATCACCTCAGCACTCAGGAATTCGTGGTATGGACACAGCCATGTCAAAAAGCATCTGGGAGAAGAATGTAGTATCATCGTTGCAACCCAGGTCCAGGGTCTACCTACAAGGGGCACCTTCACCCAGGTTAAGTCTCAGTATATCCCACATTTCAAGGAGCAGATATTTTAATTGCCAGACACTAAATTTAGAGTCTAGAGTAGGCACATTAGTGTTATAAATGTGAGTATGTACAAAACATTGTTCATCACTTTCTGTAGTGTGTCTACAAGATAGCTGAATGCCTTTGTCCTGCCTGGATGTCTCCTTGTTGGAGACATGAGAGATGTGGGTGCTGGCAGTCCAGACATTTTTCTCTCCAGACATCATTCATCATCTCTACATCAAGCACCAGGAATAGGAGACAAATGCTGTTACTCTCATCTCGGAATCCCATTCTGGAAATTTTCAAAGACACATTTTCTGTATCTGGCTCCTCTGAGAATTTATCCTACGGGATATTTTTAGAGAAGTTGAATACTTCTACTGTGTGGAGTCCAGTACGAAGACCCTTCAGCTATAATTCTCAATCCTGTGAGGATGGCACTGTTCTCTGCATGAATTTAAACCGCTTTATATTCTGCAGGCCTTTGATGTCTATGAACACAAGAGTGTTTTCCCAAACGTTTTGGATACTTGCAAAACTGACAGAGCTTGTATGATTCTGAGCTGATGTATGTACTCCTTTGAAAGACCTTTCCTCCATTAATGAACAACAGAGAACTGCTAGTTTCCTACGTGTAATCATGGCTTTGTTTCTTTTTCACAAGCACTACCTTCTAATTTTAATCTCGTGTTACATGCTGTCAGTTTTTCCAGTATGTTCTAACACTTGCCCCCTTGCTGACTTGTCGCAGTTTGTCTCTCCTGTATTTACAATTCATGAAACAGTGGATTATTAGTGGAAAATTAGTGGGGATAACCACTAATTACAACTAGGCACATTTGTTCTCTGCTTTTCAGAGTCTTCTAGATTTGTTAATCACTGTTTTATCTTTATTTTAGAAGGATAAGGTACGTCTGTTCTCTGGCTCTGGAAAAGAAGAAAATACAGGAACAGCAAAGCCAAAAAACTTGTGTCTTTACTCAGGGGAGTGAAGATGTAGCCTAAGTCACTTCTCAGAGCTAGAGTAAGTCTGTCAGCATCTATTAGGACAAGTGCAATTCGTATGAATATGTCAGTCTGGTTGCCTGACACTGAGCAGATAAGCCAGCAAGGAGCCAGATTGGCTCTTTTTAGCCTGCTTTAATCCACCCACTGCAAGAGTATGACTGTAACCTGTCACACAGGAGATACTTCTGGAGAGAAAAGGTTAGGGTGTCCTCCCATGAGAGCATGTAGCACTTAACATGCAAGTTAAAGACACAAGAAACTTGCAGACTATATCAAAAGACAAAAAAAAAAAGAGCAGAAAAATAACACAGGGAAGAGAAAGGTGAAAAACCACGCTGTACTTTCCTTGTGTAGGGTTTCTGCCATTTTCTATATTTAGTAGAATTTTTGGAAGGATGCTTACTCAAATTCAAGCAAATCAAACTTAAAGAAAAGATGAGCATAATAAAATAAAATAACCTTTGCTCCTTAAAAAGCAAAACTGTGTTTAAACTGCTTTCTTATTCAATCTATGACAAGCCTCTCTCAGTGCATTCTTTTCCTGGCTGTGAAGTGATGACCATACTGGTCTCCAGCTCTTCATCTAACCATCCTTTAAGAACTTTAACCTGAACTAATCACTCAGTGTACTTGTTCTTAATCATCACTTTCAGTGTGCTCTGGAAATTGCAGATTCAGAGGTGTTCTCCAAACAGCTAGCAGAAATCTATGGTGTTCTTACACCCTCTTTCCTTACCAGTAAGTTAACCTAAACAAGCCTCAAGCTTAAATTCCAAACTCAATTTTTCTCATCTCTTTTGATACAACTTTTTTTTCTTTTGCTGTTTTGCAAGTTTGAATGACAAATTGCTTGCAGACAGTCTAGAAACATATCTTGACCTACAGGTCAAGGAAACCATGCTTCACTCCCACCCCAAATCATAAGAAAACAGAACATACTCATTTCAAGTTCCCTGGAAGCACCTGGGAGAAGCTCTTTGTCTAGCAAAGAACGGAATAGGTCTTTCTTCTGCTAATAGTTTAGAGGAAGATTTATTTCAAAGTCACTACTAACAGCCCCTCCTCACACTTAAGTAGGGATTTATCTTGTTCTGTATTAAACACAAAAACACCACCACAACCAAAGAAACCGCTTTCAATTTTTTTCATCTACTAAATGAGAGTTTAAAAAAATGATAATTTAAGCCTACCATAAGATATTTTTGCCAGTTTAAACCAGCAGCAACTCCTGGCTCCCTGCTCCATATGCATCACTTTGAAGCAACCTGAATACCACCAGTAGTATCTACCACTAGTCTGGGAACTCCTGTTCTCACTCACTGCTGTTTCCTTACTTGGTGCTGTTAACATATGGTGTTGGTCACATTAAACTCAGTAAATATTCAAACACTTCAAAAGTAGCCCCTCAAGGATTCATACAGACTTGAACAAAGACCTGAGTGAAACGGGTTAACTGCAAATAGGTGCTCTTTATACTTTTGGGTTACAGAGGTGTAGTTAAAAGTCAGAGACAGTTCAAACTTAGAGTAAACACTGCATTTTAAAAGACTTCTTTTGTTTTTTGGAAATTTCCACTGAAGATTTCATTTGAAAGCAGATTAGTTTTTAACTTATATTGTCTAAGGTAAAAATTCTAACACGAGTGGTTTCTGTGAAGCCATATTTTCTTTTGCCAATGTGCAAGAACGTACTCTTTAAAATACAGAACATGCCCACGTAGGTATCATTGTAGCTCAATTCTGCAAGCATACTGGGGAAGTGACTGCTTTCTTTCCAAGGTTCAATCACATCATGCAAATACAAGCTATTGTGTTTTAAACTCCAACAGCAATACATTTATAACCCTTTCAATGCAGTAACCACAATAGAGCGTTTTGTATGATGAATTTTGAGAAAGATTATTTTGGGAAATATTCTTTCCAAGAGCTGACTGAGATAGCAGGTAAAGGACAGGAGCTAGATGGCATTCAGAAAGAGGAAGGAGCACTACTTCACATCTTGTAATAAAGCCAAATGCTGCACCCTAACGCATCATTCTCAGGCAGTCTTTATTTACATTTTGCAATGCCAAACCTGTCTGCTGCAAGTGCAACCTACTTGACGAAGTAAAGCAAAAAAGATGTTCAGCTTATCTTCAGATTTTTAAGGAAGAAGTATTCTATCCTCCCCCCCAGTGAAGTTTACTAATGAAACCTCAAAATGTTTGATCGTAATACAGTGATACATAAATACCTGTTACAATCTAATTAAGCAGATAAAGTCCATTTTCAGCTCTACGGGGCAGATTTGAATCTGTTTTCCAGTGCTTTCAGTCTGTTTGCACACAGAACAGGATATGTGTGCTGATTAAGAACAGATGGACTTTTAACAGGACAGCTATTGCATGTACATCTACAGTATATTATGCATATCTTGATTTATTCCTTTGTATGATAGCTTAATTTTAGTCATACAGCATTGATTAGAGTGCTGCAGTAGTCCCTCAGGGATGGAAGCTGTTAATCTGTGTTTTGCAAGCCTTCCTTTTTCAGCCTCCAGGCTGAAGTCTTACTGTATTTTCATTACTTATTAAAAATAGCTAGTAGTATTGTCCAATTAGTGGGATTAACCTGCTTTAAAAAGGAAATTAGGTCAATTACTATATTTATGCCCAGTCTCTGACTCTTGGGTATTTTTTCAGCTCTTTCATCCAATAAAATGGGCATCTTCCTGTGGAAAATACATCATGGTGTGCAGCAGTTTGCTTCATCCCACACTCAAACACAACACTGAAACAAAGATGGTGGGATGAAGGCCCCATCACTTATTATTAGTCTCTGCTGATACAAACCTCTTGGCCAGAGAAGAAATATGACTTACTGTAGACTGTTAAGAGGTGCTCCATTAGCAGGTTCTTCTCAATGGTGAAGACAAATTGAGCTGTTACATACTTCTGGTGTTTGAAACACAGCTAAAAATCGGACTAGAAAACAGTTTTTGAGGTAATTTTTACCAAAGCATCTAGGAACATCCCTTCCAAACCTACCTTACATGAAACAGAGACTTAGATGAAACAGCCACTGATGGACGAATGCACTTGGCCAACCACCAAGCTACTAATCCTTTCTGACCAGAAATGAGGGAGGGAAGGGGTGACAGTGCCCTACCTACAGTCTCGACTGCTGTTGTGGCATCAACACATCTGAGCACACTGGGAGAAAGAAGCAATTCTTCACGCTCTGTGCAACTGCCACTGCCACTGTCTTAGGCCAGACACAAAATACAAGGCCCAGCTGCTTATCTGACATGCAGTGATCAGAACACAAGTGCTCTCAAGACAAAAGGAGGCCCAGCAGACCACATCCCCACTCACTTCATCCCCAGTTTTTTGAGTCCTCCTTTGCCCTGCCCCCCCCTTTCTTTTTTCCACTACAGTTACTAAGTAAAACATAAGTTCAGAAACTGCAACTGCTCTCCTCCTCTCCTGCCTCTAAACACTCACAGTTTCCTGTGATAGCTCCAGGGGAGAGCTCAGAGCTCCTAAGTCTTTTGCTTTCAGGAAAAAAAAACTTTTATTCTGTCTCCAATTTCCCCATGCCAAGGAATCCTCATTGTCTTCCCAGTAACAAGACAAGACTGACCTCTAGATAACACACCATGAGAAAAGCATGAGAAACACCCCTCTGGTGTTTCTCTGGCAATTCTTCCTATTCACACCAGCTACTCTCTCACTTCCATACTGAGGCAGGAAAATCAATGTGTAAGGCAAACATACTGCAGTAACGTGTAATTTAGACAGCCAGCTATGTGCATCTAGGAAAAATAACTGAAAGTTTGCTTTTTCTCTTTCCTCTCAGCTTCAAGCTGATCGACAACTAACAAAAAGATTGCAATTTCTATGTATTAATTGCACTCCAGAAAAGGAGAGGGAGGAAGGTAAGAAAGTAGGACAAATCCAGGCTGTACAGGGCATTGCCTTCTATAATGACTTTACCAAAGCTGCCACAATTCAACCTCTAGTATTACTTGGTATCCACTTCTCCCTTCCAAGTTTACCCCCATGCATTGATACTTCTGAGAAAGGCTGAATCACCAGGAAGACTCAAGGAACATCAGAGCTGCTGCAGAACCACTCCCACAAAAGACCAAACAAGAAAAGCCTCAGGAATCCTCATAAGCACCCCTGTGATTCCTTACTATGGCACTTTTTAGCAGATGACAGAAAGAAAACTTCTTCTGGTTTGGTTGGGTTTTGTGGTGCTGTTTGTTTTGTGGGTTTGTTTTGTTTTTTGAAGTGTCCAGAGAAGGCAGGGAAGGAAGCAGCAAAGTGCACATACAGCATGTACATCCCCTTGGGTTAGCTTAAAAGGAAGTGTCTAGGTTACATTAAACAGCATCTTTTTTACAGTCTCTCTTCTCCATCTTCTTTAGGCAATGCATGGAATACAGACACAGGCAAATGAACATTGCCAGGACTATCCCTGTGACTGCCACTGAGCTGGGACTGACACTTTTAGGTAAAGACTTTTCTTTTTCCTGTTTTACAGGATCATGTCTATACAGGAACCAACTGAATGTTCCTTAGTTGTGAAGCAGACCTGGATTTTTGAAACATGATGTTGTTACCTTGACATTCCCCAAATGAAACGTGGATACTTGAAGGAATCAGTGATAGCAGCAGCAAGCAACATGCAGATCAAAACAGCGCTTTTCAATTCTAAAGCATGGGACCTGTCAGCATATTGGTTTTTGTCTGTTAACATCACAAAGCACAACTGAGAAGCAGCAGCAAGTTCCAAAGACTCATGCAACCCAAATCAGCTCACACAAATAAATGAAATGATAGAGACACCAACTGCAGGATGGACAACCTAAGAATAATAAGATGTTTGCAACATCTTTACTTTCTTCTGGATCATTACAGGTCAAGCAGAGTCACATCTTCATTCGTAATAAACGTTCATTTTGCATTGTTAAATGTCACTCCTCCTGAGAGTTAATAGCTTGAAGAACCAGGGCTAATCTCGCACCTGAATCAAATAAATAATGCCACAACAGCTTCTTCTGTAGCAACATACTATATCCCTGGCATTTTCCTCAGCAATCCTCAAACATACTGCTAACACTGTAAGCAAAAAACTTGAAAAAAAGGCACCCCACCCCACCCCTCTCTGCATGGGTAGGTGGGCAGGGTGTTCAGGTCCTTCCCCACACAAACAAGGAAGGCGTTCATAGGTTCTTTACCTTGTAGCAAACATTGCTCTCAGGGAAGAGAAGGTAGCAGCATCTTCTTTCAACGCCTTCAGCTCATTTCGCAGTTTCATCATTGTCTCCGTAACCATAGCTTTCTCATTTTCATACTTGCTTTTTAAGTTGGCAAGGGCTACCTCTGCTGTCTATTGTTTACCAAGAAGAACAGAAACGTACCCGTTAATGAAACTCTTCCCAAAGTGGCTGGCTAAGAGATTTCTAATCACTATTCACATAATGAAGCATTTATTTTTTACTCGCATGTTAAACTTCTGGTCAACTTTTCTTGTACAGATTAAATAAAATTTCATTTCTGAACACTGGAAACAGATCGGACACATGGGTCGTCGTCTTCCTTTCATTAACCATGCAGCAACATCTAGGTATATACATTTAGTGACACTTATCTCCAACTACTAGAAGAAATGAAACTTTATATACTTCAAGACAAAGAACAAAATAGTCTATTTAGTATATTCTATATTTAAAGGCAGTCATCAATCACTTGCACAGTTCTCTAACCCTTACAGCATTTTGCCTATCTTGCATTTTGGGACACCTTTATTAAAATGTGCAAAAGAAAACTGAAAGTATGTATATATATTTCTTAAACAACACTAAATTATTTTTTTTTTAAAAAGACACCTTCAATTTGTATTACTTTAGAGGAGATGATGAACCCCATCACATGGTGTCCTAACAGCACTCATTTCCACCTACTGGACTGCTAACATGTATTCAAATGGCACAGGCCAATGACCAAAGTCTAATTTTACCTTTCACCCCTGTTATTTTGACCATGTTCTTATATCACATCCTCATCTTGGAAGGCTTGCTTTATTTTGCTATTTGAGAGCGCACTTAAGTTTAAGAACTCTCTTAAGGGTAACTACTACAATTCTTTCAAGTAGAAAATAAGACTTATCTCTTCATTTTAGGTGTCTTACATCAAATATAATCTGACATAATTCAGACAAGCAGTAGAGCTGAGCTACCTTAAGCTTAATAAAATGTCTGATGAGTACGTGACAAGGAAAAGTCAGTTTGTGCCCCAGCACTCAGCTTTACAGTAGGACAGCTGTGTGCCTCTGATGAAACACCTGCATCAGCCTTGTACCAAACAACCATCAGCAACAAAAGCCCCACTGAATTGAGGGTATGGCAGTACGACCTCAAAGATAAATTTTCTCGTGTTTATGACCTAATTGCCTGACACTGTAGCCTTTACATCTGTAGCACTTGCTTACCTGTTTGTTGGCCTTCAGCACAGTTCTCAGAGTTGCTATCTGTTCTCTCTTGGTGCTCAGCAGGGACTTCAATTTCAGGATTTCTTCCATGAGAGCTTCCTTGTCTTTGTCCACCACCGGCCCAAGTTCTTGAGTAGCAACACGCTGCCTGGACAACTCCGTTGTTCTGTCCACAGCTGCTTGCAGGTGTTTGATCTGATCCCGGATTATAGCGATCAAATTGTAAATGTTCATTGGTTCCTTCCGAGGATCTGACACAGGAGAGGGCAGAGATGACACTGGAGATGGGCTGCTGTCACCGCTTCCATTCTCTGCCTTTCCTAGCTCTATAGTTAACAGCCCCTTAGAAAGAAGAATGGGAGACCTTCTTCCCTTGGTCTCTGGACTACTGTGTCCACCTTTACCTTCCTTGTAGTAATCCAGCATCACTCTGTTGGGAGTTTCATTGTTGCACATGCAGACGTGGTGGTACAAATTAGCCAGTTCTTCACTGAAGGTGACTAATTCATCTTGGGCCACACTGAGGCTGCCCTGAGTTTCTCCAGCAACATCACTGACTTTCTTCAGCTCTTTCTCCAGCCTGGCCACCTGTTCTCTATCATGCCTACTGGATTTCTCTAGTGAAGTGATCTTTTCAGTGAGAGCTTGGCTCTCGGTCTCGTATCTGCTCTTCTCTTCCTCATACTTAGATTCACATTCTTTGTATTTGGCCTTAAGATTTTTGAGCTCTTCCTTTAGGTCTGTAATCTCTGCCACAGCCACTTTGTACTTGCACTCCAGGATCTCTGGCCCATTGATGTCAACTTCATAATAGTCTCCATCTTCATGGCTGTCTCGGTCCTTCTCATTGTCAAGGGCAGACTGACGTTCCTTGCTGACCTGGAGCTTCTTCATCGCGTTCAGATTTTCTGTGAGTCTGCCAACTTTCTCATGCTGCTCTGAGAGGGCCCCTCGGGTATTTTCCAGCTGCTTCTGAGATTCCTGTAGCGTTGTTAACAAGTTCACCTTTTCTCTTTCCATCTGAAATGCAGGAACACATAAAAGGAACTGTATCAGTAAATGGCTTTATTTTAAGAGATAGCAACTTAGTCAAGGTCCATATGGTTACAGAAATCCAATCACTTGCACATTTTGGAAAGGCTATTTAATTTATTCTACAACTACCTCAAACACAGCGTTGCCTTGCCATTTTTTTCTCATTTCCAAGTGAAAATGCACATTTTTTACACACTTCTTCTGTAGCTGATGGTCTCATTGTGAAAACATCCTTTCAGCTGAAGATAAGCTAAAGCTTACGGTTATCTCATAAATTATCAAGTAAATATTAGAAAATATGCAGCTAGTCTATGGTGAAAGCTTAGAGCTTAATGAAAGACTAAGAAATACCAAAACCTTTAAAGCTCCTCCTCTTAAAGTTCTCATTTAGAAAAAAAATCCAGCAATTTTCTTTCCATGAAGGCTTTTTCTTATAGAAAACTTAAATATTTGATAAAATAACTTGAAAATATTTCTGGGCAACACAAACCTGTACCTTGTTTCAGGCTCTCCAACCTCCCAATAGCAGAAATTTAACAGAGATGTTTGGTACCGATTAAAACTTCCTGTTCTTTGAACTAATGACAGAAAATAGTTATGGTGCACAAAACTCCTTTTGATGAAGATTATTGGAGTAACTATTAATTTTTGAACAAATTGCTATCTTTCTCACTAGTGAGATAATGTAGATACTGCATAGAAGGTTCATTACAACTTTCCTACAAACATAGGACATGACTGCCAGCTTCTCTCCATTAAAAAAAAAGTGTGATAAGTTTTTCTGATTACAAACATGTAACATCCTCCAATTCTAAATCAGAGCCTTTACAAATATAGTTAATACTGTATGGTGGGCACATGAGATACTGAAAAGACTGAAATTACAACCCAAATAAACTCTAGCAGCTATTTGGAAGTAAACAGTTGTTTAGGAAACCCATTTTACCTGTACAAGCTGTTGTTTCAGCTTCTGGATTTCAGAAATGTTTAATTCGCTCAGAAGATCTGAAACCAGACTTGGGGCTGGAGGGAAGCTGTCATTTTTCTTGGGTGTTGATGTACTATTCTTGCCGTTGCTGAGTTTGCTGAGGCAGTTTTGTTCAAATCCATTCATGATTTCATCGTTATTGGGCTCTGTGGCTTCATCGCTGAACTTCAGTCCATCCAAAGAGATGTTCAGGTGGCTGTTATACATGGAGTCATTGATGTTCATGTAGTGTGAGAGCTCCTTACGAAGATTGTTCTTCTGCTCCCGCTCTGTCTTCAGCGTCTCTAAGGCCTCCTCAAGCTGTCGTTCGGAGATCTCCTTCAGCCGTATGGCATCTTCTAGCTGGCTGTTGAGAAATTCTGTTTCTTCCTCGAGCCTTTTGATTTCATGTTTCAGGCCTTCAAACTCCACCTGGAGACGTACAAATGGAGGGGGAAAAAAAACCCTAATGAAAATATCTGCCCGCAAGGCACCAGGTAATGATATTCTTCAATGTTCTAGTGAATCTCACTAAATACGGTGAGAACAGAATAATTTTTTTCAGTTCAGGAGTCTAGTTTTGGCACTACAACCGTAAACACTGCTTACATAATTTACCTTCACAGAGCCCACGGAATACAGTTTCTAAGCAAACCATTGAATGAGCTGATCTATTTCAGCTTAATTAAGATAGATGGGAGATAACAGTGTGTGATACGGAATCATCACAAAACACGTTTTCCTAGCACATTATGCAAACTCTTCTGTTTGATTAAAAAATTCCCTGGCCAGCCTTCCCACAAATTCAAGCTCAACATTTCCAAAATGCAATGCTGCAAAGCTATGCTTCTGACACTCTACTGGTCTGCTGTCAGGATATACCACTGGCCTTAAAACTGCGCGGATGCACCAGCAAGCGAGCTCTACTATTACACATGCAAAATAAAATATTTTTATACTTCTGTCATCATCATTTCATCACAACTTGACAGCACTACAATTCAGACTCTAAACTTTGGACTTGTAGTGCTGCTACATGAAATTTGATGGCACAAGTTTTTACCTGTACATTTGTTTGTTGTTTGGTTTGGTTTTTTTTTCCTGAACTTTTCTTATGCTGAATTTATAAACACCAACTATTAGTGTAAAATTTTTACGCCCTTGGGGGGGGAAGCCTGAAGAATATATTTTAGTTACCTTGAAAGAAAGGAAAACATACCGTATTATACATGATCCTATTTCTTTTTGACAGCTACTAAAGGAATTTTAGGTGCTAACATGCACCAATCCAGCACTGCTGAACCACACCTGATGTGCAAAACAGGAACCAAATTTGCAAAACTGAATTAGCATGATAAGTCTGGGAAAACTTCATGGCTTCTTCTAGAGATGTCAGTAGATGAATTAAAGCTTATTAAAATTCATGAAGTAGGATTAGGACAGGGTAGAAAATGAAATAATCCATTACCTTGGAAAGAATTAGCTCTTAGTTCTATGTATGTTCACCAAGCTCAAATATTTAAGGTTGCAGGCTATTTTTTAAAGGTTCTAGAACACAAACACAGTAGCTACTAACTAGCAACTGACAAGATAGCATTATCAGGGTTAAATTTGTCTCAGGCCAGAATGACAGCATTCTTGAATATCATTATTTTAGAATGTGAACATGGAGCTGGGAACTTTCACTTGTTCTTTTAAATACAATGAATGAGACCAAAAGGGAAACAAAACAAAGTAAAAGGTAAAAAAAAAAAAAAAAAACAAAAACCAAAAAACAACAAAATAATTACATAGGTTAGATTTTCCAGTCTGCATCTAAAGTGTAATAGTCCTTCATCCCTACCACATGATGTCAGGGCAAAAGAGCCCAAATATATTCAGGTGACAACAGGTCCAACCTGGAATCCCATTTTGGGCTCATCAGTGCAGCCAAAGTGATAAATATTGACAGGGAGTTTCTCCTGGAGAGAAATTAAATACATTCAATATCCCAAGTATCTCACTTGCTAGGGCAGCTTTCACTCAGAACACTGAAGGAGTTCCGAAGTAAATCCTAATGAGCTTTTGCTATGTGCTTGTTACAACAGATGACACTACTGAATGTTATACTATTTTCTCAACTGAACCTCACATTTTATTTATACAGTGAGACTAACTGGTACCTGAAGAATAAAAATAGCAAGTCCACAGATGACAGACGAAAATAAGCTGAACCCTGCCAAAGACCACATCTTTGTGTGTCTGGAGAACAAGGCTTATGAGGAGAGGCTGAGGGAACTGGGGTTGTTTAGTCTGGAGAAGAGAAGGTTGGTGGGAGACCTTATTGCTCTCTACAGTGACTTGAAAGGACGTTGTAGTGACACGGCTGTTGGTCTCTTCTCACAAGTAGCTAACAATAGGATGAGAGGTAACAGGGCTTAGGTTGTGCCAAGGGAGGCTTAGATCAGATGGTAGGAAAGAGTGGTGAGGAATTGGAACAGGATGCACAGGGAGGTGGTCAAGTCACCATCCCTGCAGGAGTTCAACAAACATGTAGATGTGGCACTTCAGAACATAGTTTAGTTGTCATAATAATGTTAGGGAGATGGCTGGACCTGATGATCTTGGAGGTCTGTTCCAACCTTAATGATTCTGTGATTCTGTAATCTTACCTTTGCAGAAAATAACTCGGGGAAATTCTTGTAGCTGTTAAAAAACACACTGTTCTCTAAAATTCTGAAAAGAGCTGGAACTGTACAATTAAACGTGACTTTTCAGATAAACAGTCACACAGGTCTGACAATAGAGAGTAACTATAACAGTAGTCCATGTTTAATGGAAATAGCTAGAAGAGAGGAGTACAGAACTGGGGCAATGTACCCATTCAGCGGAAATCAAAACACACATTTAGAAATGCACCCAGTCACTGATATTGTAGAAGAGGACAGATGGATGGATGGAGAGCACTGTAAAGAGACACTGAAAAACTACTGTAGCAACAAGACTAAAACAAGTAACAAAGCAGAGTGGTGGAGACTCCACTGCTGTCAAAAAAAGAGAAGGCAATGGAAGACAACGTTTAAATCTGCCGTGGTTTCTCCAGGAACACCCCCAGCCACATCGCCCTCTTGGCCTCTCCCATGAGGGATGTTGAGTCCTGCTGGGTCTCTCCTTCCTTCCTTGGGCTTCTCTGGGTCAGGGACCCCCCCCTACCCCCCCCATTTACCTCAAAAAACTCCAAAAAGGAAGAAAAACTGTAGCGCTTTGGCACAGGGTTTACCATTGCTGGCGCCACTGTCTCGCTGTTTGAGGTCTGAGCTTAACTGATGTTACCAAAGCAATGCCCAATATTTTCAAAAACTTGCCTGATTTTGCTTCAGGACAGACACTTGTTTTTGAAGACAGATGTTTTCCTCTTCAAGCTCTGTGTAGTCTTGCAGCAAACGTGCTTCTCGGAATTTATATTCCTTAATATCATCTCGCAGACGGACCCTTTGGATCTCCACATTCTGATTGACCTGGAAAAACAAACCCCAAAGCGTTGGTGATTTGATCAACTACAACTCCATTTCAAAATTTTATCTTTCCTTATGTGCACTAGTGAATCAGATTCTATTCTAACAGAAACTCTTCTCCCCTATCCCCCCTCCCCTTGAAATGAAATTACACAAAACAAAGTAATTTACACAATAATGAGATTTTGTTTTCTTGCTTCTCTTATAAATTCTCACTCTTGACTCAAAGAAAAGTTAATGAGCAAGCAAGGAAAGTAGCATTCACACCTATGTTGTCTCACTGGCTGTAAACAACAGACAAAACCTTTTCCAGATCAGAAGTCAATGCATGATCCTGTTAACACTCAACAAGGAGGGTCTTTTCACAAGAGAAAGACAGATTCAGATGACTCCAGATGTTCTTACTCAGACATGCATCTGCTGCTGCTTCTCAACAGACTTTATGCCCACTGCAGTAATTTGGAAACATGTTCTAAGGAAGCCTTCTGGAGAGACACACTGAGTTAAAGTTCAAATGAAATCCAAGACCCCAAGTAGAAATAAATAGCAAATTCTGGCTGACTCTTCAAATGTTCCCTCCCCTCAGCCTCAAAGACTTATGCAAGACCTCAAAGAAAGGCTGTAAAAATAAGAAACAAAAATTTAAAATCACCATTGTTTTTTCAGGATATAGAAGTAAAATCAATATATTAGCATAGTATGATTTTTAGATCTTTCATGAATGTGGACAGAGAAATAAATTGAGCTAGGACATATCCAGCTATGTGAATGGCTGACTGGACTTGGCTCCTTTTCCAATATTACTTTCTTCCACATGACACCTTTTAATACTTAATTCATAGAATCATAGAATAGTAGGGTTGGAAGGGACCTCTAGAGATCATCAAGTCCAAACCCCCTGTCCAACCAGGAACACCTAGGGCAGGCCACAGAGAACAGACCCAAGGCACTCTTGAAAGAGAGGAGACTCCACAGCCTCTCTGGGCAGCCTGTTCCAGGCTCTGTCACTCTCACAGTGAAGAATTTTTTCTTCATGTTGAGGTAGAACTTCCTGTGTTTCACTTTGCTACCATTACCTCCCATCCTATCACAGAGCAGAACTGAAAAGAGACTGGTCCCTTCTACTTGACACCCACCCTTCAG
>JANHGN010017529.1:0-13630 GCA_024605025.1 Megaceryle maxima | reverse complement strand
GTTTTGTGTTGTGTTTTTTGTTTGGTTTTGGTTATAAAAAAGAACAAAGAAAAGGGTGGGGGGGGGGGGGGGGGGGGGGGGGGAAAGTTCCATTAAATCCAGCAAAAGGTTTGGAAACACGAACTTGCACTACTGCAATAAAGATTGCCTGTGTGACAAGGCTGTTTGCAGTCCCTGGCAATGGGCAAATGTTTTCCGAGTGCAGAGGCAGGCCAGCAGCCATGGGTGGGTGGCAGCACCTGCTGACAATGGTCTTCTCTCGCTCATCTTCCTCACACGCAGGATCTACAAGAGTTACTTGTTTTTATAATTTTGCCCACTCTGCTCTTACGATACAAGAACTACAAAATTACATTAATTTACATTACTACATTAATTTATTTATGCAAAGGAGAAATGACACAGTGGCCTGGCTCTGCATCCTCATTCACAGGCAAAAATGCCTCCAGTCACACCTGCACCTATGTTATCACATGTGCACGTGTTGGTACAGTGCAAGATGCTCCTTTGTATGAGAAAAGATTTATAAAGAGAACACCTGTTGTAGGTACCATGGCTCAGGCAACCTCAGGTTGGAAAAAGCAGCAGTTTTATTTCCCATACAACTCCTGCATAAGATTCAGGCTATATCATAATATGCATGTTTCCTGCACATTGATACTGTGGGATCATGAATGCTGGGAAATGAAAGCACATCTGGTAGAGACTGGTACACATCTGGTAGATGTATAGAGACTGAAACACATCTGGTAGAAACTTAAAGCAAAGCACATCTATACCTATAGCTGTTATATATGTATATGTATAAAAACATATAACAGCTATACCTATAGCTGTTTTATATATATGTATAAAACCATATAAAAACTACCCCCCCCCATCTATAACATCTGTTCAGCATTCAACTGTTCTCATAAAGGTACAACAGTCACTGAGTTACTCAAGCGTAACTATCGTAACTTATATACTTGGATTCAGTTTGAGCCACAGACATCCCTCTCAGGCCCTACACAGCAGAAATGAACCATCCCTGGATACAAATCTTTGGTTTTTTTCTAATTGTGTCCAGCACCTGTGTCCTCCCCTACTAATACTGGATGGGAAACCACTAAGAAAACAGTTCTTCTAAGCAACAGAGAAATTAGCGTGCTCTCAGCAGTGTTTGACAACACAAACACATTCAAAAGAAATATTGCAAAAGACAGACACACAACCAGTAGAGGAAGTCAGTCTGCATCAGTCGGATTGTGTTTTCCAGAATTTATAGCAAGTGTTTTTGATGTCTTGCTCACACAAGCCCAGTGGAGGAGAATAAAGTAGGTGTTACAACAAATGGTAGTTTGGATTCTTCTCCACTCTTCTGTTGCGAGTCATGTCATGACACAGCCTATCTGCTGAAAAGCTGCTTGACTTTCTAAGCCTGGGCGTAACTGTAGGCGAGAGCCAGATACAAAGAGGGAAGGGAAGAGGAAGACAGAGCACAGGGGTTACTTAGAAGTAGAAGAATTAGAGTTTTGTTTGTCTGTTTTCAAAAGCAAAGTCAAGCTTTAATTGCATTTCATACAGAAAAAACCCCCACAAAACTACTGAGCCAAAAGTCAAGAGAGAGATGACCCATATCCCAGTCAAAATCTCCCTGCCCAGGTGCCTCTCTGTAACACCCTTCAGCCTGGGAAAGGGGAAGAAAGCCGCCCCAGAACCCCCAGCAGTGGCAACTTCAGTCAAAAGCAGGCAAGAAGCTCCGAGTCCACTAGTGCAAGTCCCCAGTGCTCTTGCAGATATCCAAACTATGCTCAGATGCCACAGCAGGCAGCTCTGCTCTCCTTGGCTCAGCAGCATGGTATGAGCCTTCCCAGTACAGCACCAGGAACACCTGTGTTACCACCTTGAGTTGTTACCACTGCAACTAATGCTAAAAGAACTCAATAACAAAGTTCCTCTCCTCACGCCTTTTGAGGTTTTCCTACACCTGGGCCAGATGTACACCCATTTTATGCATTTGGAGCCACTGAGTAAATCTCATCTGACTTCTTTTTCCTAGTAGAAGCTGCAGCCTTACTTTTTATTTTTTAGACTAGGAGACAAGATCTGAAGAGCTCTAATTCACCTGAGACATGCCCAGTGTTCCCAGGCACAGTTAGGTTTAACTCCATGACAAATGTCTTTTGGGGAACAAAAAAATCAGAGATGGTAGGAGAGAAGAGACAGAATATGTGCAACTCATGACACATTTTTTTCTCCTGCAGAAAGCAGGGAAAAGAGCATAGTAGCTATTTATCTTACACACAACGCGCCCAGTAGCTCTAAAGTGTTAACAGAAGACACACAGCTACCTCAGTGGGTTTTGGCAGCAAATATGCACAATTCTCTGAGTTTTTGTTGGGCTTTTTTGTTTGTTTGGGTTTTTTTTTAACTGTCCTCTCATTATCCAAACACCTACCCCATGACAAAGCATCTTACTACGGATACATAAGTCTCAGGATTTCCTTTACAGTGATTAATGCTGCAGCACCACCCTACTAATGTACTCAACTCAATTTTTTTTTTTTTTCCAAACCATTAAATAAACAAGCTTTGTGAAGCTGTGACATTAAGGATGGGTTTATCACAACAACAGACAACAAAGAAATGCACTGTCATGGATTTTTTTTTTCTGTGCAATATTAGAGACACCTGAGCTTAGACTTTGCTACCACAGCATATCCTCAAGCTATTTAAATCTCTTAGAACTACTTAATCAGCATTAAGTCTTGCTTTGTATGTTCTATTTTACTGAATGCATTGCTTTGCTATCTGTTCAAACATTTTATCCAATCCAGAGTCAAATCCAAAGCACATCCTCCAAATGGGGAGGTTAACACCAGAGCACATACAGCAATACACCACTTACTCTTGTTTGAGTACCTTATGTAAGGATGGATTTGTCCGTGCTCTAGCAATGTTCTTCAGCTTCAGGCTTCCAAGCCAGGTGAGGCTAAATACACCTGCCTCTGACCCACAGGTTTTAGCTGCCCACCCAAATGGGTGGTCTTTGACTGGTAGTCCACTGGGCACTATACACAAAGTGTCTGGAGCTGATGCAAGCCCACACATGCAGCAGCAGTGTTCACAGAAACAAACACATCAGTGGTACAGAAGAAGGTGGGAGGACTGGAATGAGCCTTGTGATCAAAAGCTTGAGGCACTGATAGGTCTCTGAGATCAGAGGATGGCTTTTTAAATCTACCCCAAATAATCCATTTTAAAACTGGAGTGAAGTCAGTTTCTGTTAATGTTCTCATTTCCAAACAGTCATCTTGTCACCTATAAACCAACCATTTTTGAGCTCCAGAAGCACAAGAGGACCCTACTCCCTCTGTGCATTCCCAGCCACACTTCTTTGGAGACCCAGGGCTGTCCTCCTGCAGTGCTGGGGCAGCAGGTGGATCTGGGCACTGCACCTCAGCTCCAGCTGAGCGTAGGAGTATGGATGAAAAATGCTGACCCAAATTTAGCAACAGTGTTATGAATGGCACTGTGTAACATTATTACAGTCTCCCCCTTCCTGCACTGAATTGCTTGCTAAGAGCAGTTAAACTCCAGCTGCTTTTCAAATCTCACATCTAAATGGTTGGCAGTTTTCCATGTCCTTCACTGCCACAAAGAGAACATTTAACCCTTCCAAGGCCTTCCAGCTTTTACTTCCAGAAGAGATGGTAGACTCAAGCCCAGCCCTAAGAAGGCCACCAGAGTGGCCCCAGACAACCACCAGCAGAGATGGGCAATGCTCAACAGCAGCCTCACTCACCACTGCACCCAGCAAAAACTGCCTGCCTGCAGTCTCAGCTAGCAGGGTTTTCTGGGTGCTGTTTGTATTTTCAGTTGCTAACAAAAACAGCTTGAGTTTGTTTCCACAAACCTCCCTTAAGCTGAAAAAAGAAGGGAGAAAAGAGCTCAGTAACTGAGACAACAGCTCTCTGCACTCAGCAGCTTGCACATCACTCCCTCAGGTTTGGGAGGGCACAGGGATGTCATTCCCTGGAGTACAGCTGAACTCAAATATACTTCAGGGATGTCTGAACTCAGGCTCCGACTGCAGTAATTCTCCCTATGGATGCAAACTAGCAAGGGACTGGAAAGATGAAGCACGCTTCCAGGAAAACAAAATGAACAATAAAGCAGCTAAACTTACACAAGAAGCATAATGAGCCTTTGCTGCCTCTTCTGCAGTTTTGTTTACAGCCCATACTTAGGGGAATAAAGTAGTACCAGGGATGTATTTCAATTAGTAGCTCCAAGTCACAATTAAATAAAATAATAATTTTAAAAGAGCATATTGTTACATCAAGCATAATTTTTTTATAAAAATTTCAGATCGAGACTGCTTATTAAAAGCTAATAACCAAAAATCAGACCTCCCCTACACCTGCACTCCTTAACATAACACCAGCAGTAAGAACTACAAGTGAGATAATCATCTGCTTGGAGAAGCTGTGGTGGCTCTGAGGAGTTACAGAACAAGAGACCACAAAGCAAATTTGAAACAGGGATTTGCTGAAATTGATTTCAGATCCTTGAAAGCTCTCACTCATTTCCCAACTGAAGCATACCATCCAGACTCCTTAACGCACTAGGTGTCTTAGCAGAGCAAAACATATGCAATCCACTGCAATGAGTTGGTAGCAAACTCAAAATAGACCGATTTCCCTATTGAGAAATTGGCCTGTGTCTCTGGTTTAATGAGGACGCCCCTCTCAAGAGCAGCCATGCTGCTGGAATCTGGTTTGCAGTATGTCCAACAACAGCCCTTGTCAGAATAAGCACTTTTTTCAGTGAGGTACCATTTTGCTGTCTGCTGGACCAATGATTTGTGATTCTCCCAGTGAGCTGACCCAACTCTGTCCCTGAATGGGTGCCAAAGGGGCCACTGGGCAGTGGATGAGGCTGCTGCACTCGCGTGCCCCATGCCCCAACCCCTGCCAAGCCAGGAAAGTCTTGCAGAGCAGTTGCTGCTGATGCTCCCAGGTACAGAATAGCCTTGGAACAGAAGCAGTGATGAGCCAGTGACCCTGGTGGGGAAGCAGCAGGGAATCCCTTAATGCCATCAGAACTTTCCCTGTCATCCTGACAGTCGATGTCCTGAATAGCCTCACTTGTGTCTAACCAAGATAAACCAAGTCTAATGCTTTAGTATTTCCATAAACCACTTTTTCTAGCCTACTGATAACTTCTAAATGCTTCCTGCCCCCAGTCAAATGATTTTATTTCCATTGGCACTTTTGTTTGATTTTAACATCCTTCTTTTAATCTGTAATGATAATTGACAAAAAATCCTCCCATTTCAATGATACTAGAGAAGAACTCCTCTCTGCGTGCCTGAGGTCCAAAACTGGTGTTTTACACTGTTGGGTCCCTTTGCAAATCCATGTGAAGTTTGCTTCATCAGGAATGTCCACAGCCCATGTATTTTCAGTAATCCTAAAAAACAAGTTCCTCTTGTTAATTAAATCCTGCCCTCCTCTGTTACAAGGCCTCTTGGAGGCTTGGCATTTATTTTCTTACTCCTATTTCTTACTCTAATATTAAAAACCTGTTTTAAAGTTTCCATTAACTGTTTCCAGCAGTGACAGTCTTTCCCGGGCAGATTTAACACCACCATACTGCAGCAAAAGCCAGGACCAAGTTTATAGGACTTTAGCACAAGATACTAAAAATCTGTGAGACTTAAAAAAAATTTACAATTAAAATAATATCAACAAAAAGTCAAAGTCAGTACAGTTGTCAAAGATTAGAGGTTTCCTACTGACTTTACATATAAATTAGTCATGGCTAAATTAAGCAGATGAAAGCTTTGGCTAAATTTATACTCCCAGCATTAGTGGCCTATTTTCACAAGGTGCCACACCTCCTGGATGTGGAAAGTGCTTAGTTTACACTACCTAATCCTACTGAGATACAATCATCTCAAAACCACCGGCTGAGAGCTCCAGCAGTACTTCAATTTTAATGAACTAAATCCCAAGGGAGTTATCCTTATTAGCGGTAACTAGCATGCCGCTTTATATGTAGCAGAGGCACATGGTAGATTTTTCCTTACATTTAGGTTATGGAAGGAAGGGGTATTTCTTTCTAGAAAAATTCCATGGAATCACAAAAAAATCTGTAATATTAAACAGTATTGTATGGAAGCCTTAGAGGCTGGATAAAAGTTTATTTGTTTATTTATTTTACCTTAACAGGCATAGTAGCCCTTCTGGAGTACAAAAGGGGTGAGAAAGAGGCCTGGCAGCTCCAAAGGACGAGACGTACATTGTGCAAGTCATGAAGTGATGCCCATCCCTGGTCCAGCTCACAGGAGCACCTGCCAGGTCCACCCATGCATTTGAAAGTGGCAGCCTTCCCTCTGCTGCCTGGGACAGCCAGAAACACTGAAAACACTCATCACACAACTGATGGATGCAATAAGCTCTATATTGAGATTCTGGATAAAAAACACCTTCTTAACCCTTCTTCCTGAGCAGGATCTGACAATGGCATAGTATTACCAGTCTTCACTCACACAAACAGCAACTAACACCAGTGTAGTCAGGCTCAAGCATGGTTGATGCTGCCAGACCACACCCACCCAACATTCCCAGTTCAAAGATGTTGTTTTGAGTTTGTTGTCTCTAGCAGAGACATTTTCTAGTAACGCTCCACACACAACACACCAACTTGCAGATGGACTCCATCAGTTACGAGCATCTCTATTGCACATGTTTTTAAATGAAGTCGCTGTGTATAACTTGCATTAAACCAGAGGCAAAACCTCTGGTGAGAGAAAAGGATCAAGTGAAGGGGGACAGAAAGCAAGGATGGAGTAGAGGGAGATCAGTATGGGCATAACCCCAGCTGCTGCTGTATCACAGCCTGCATTTCTGTTTCAACAGACAAACTGTAGGTTACAACAGGAGTAGGACTCAAGCAGCTTGGATTTTCTTTCAGCAGCCTTGTTTACCATTTATTGGGGAAGATTTTAATAACTTTCTGATGACTTAATACAATTACTTCATATATATTTCGACCAAATGATGAAATTTCCTTCCTCTTTCACAGTTGTACTTCAGACAGTGTCTTACATCTAGCTTGTGTTTTACAGAAATAAACAGATGTGGGGACACAGCAACTGGATCTTTGTCAAACAATGACTAAATGCAGTTTCCAGAGATTTCTTTTGTCTCTCAAATGTTATCTTACAGCTACCAGAGGCTTTGAAAAAGCCCAGAACACCACAGGGCTAGTTTTTCTGAATATATTTACACCACAGCAGCCTCTTCCTTGCAGGACATGCTTTGAGGCAGCAGTCGAATACAGTACACTGAACTTGTGTGCCAGTAATTAGCAAGACACTGTTTTGTCCACTCACACTCAAAGTGCCTGTTAAAAAGCCACTGACCTACATTTCCACAAAGCATGAGAGAAGGGGGGAAAAAAAAAAAAAAAAGGAAAGAAAAGAAAAAAGAGAAAAAAGTTATCTTTGGCCATATAACAGTAACACAATGCCCTCTTTCTATTAAAAAAGGATTATTTTCCTAAGAACTGTTTTGTAAATCACACTCAAATTACACTGTATAAAAAAATTTACATCTGGACAAAACTGGCAGTAGCAGAACAGAAGAGTCCCTTTGTCATGAAAAAAATCTACGTTCATCAACTCCATGCTAGTTTTTTCCTCCCACAAGAGCTTTTGTCAGAGTTCCTCAAACTCAAATGGCTGCGACATTGTGAAGAGCAAACAGCTCTGCTAGAACATGCACTGCAATCACTGAGACACAAAATGGGTAATTTCCATTTTTGATTGTGCATTTTAGGGCAAAATACCATGACAGGTAGAAGTGATGGCATTCAATTTTTGAAAGCAGTTGTCAGTACCTGTGCTGACACAATCATCTATATTGCCAGTAATCTGTAAACTGTCCCAACAAATATCGCTGGTAGAGCTGCTGACTATTTTCACGTTGGCCACACAACTGTAACACCATAAACTTCCTGAGATATTCTCAAAACACAGATCCAAACCAGTTATTTATCAGGTTGAAATCAGTTGTCTTTTCAATATCTGCAGCAATAGAGGGTCAGGATAACATAGATGAGAAAAAAAAACAAGGATACCTCTCTAGCTTCCAGACCCAAGATGCCCCACACAGAAGCAGCCTGGACTTCAACAGCCATGATTACTCAATACCTGGTTATTCTTTTCAATACTTCTCTTTTGGCCCTGGCTACATCAGGAATACCTCCGAGCAGTGCAGTCTGACACACTAAGGACAAGTAGCTTTGCTTCAGGGAGATGACAGCTACATTGGGTTTCTCTCATCTACTCAACTTTTACAGCAGCAGCCACCTCCCACTGGTCAAATGCTAAAAAGTAGCAGGGACTAATGAGTTAGCTACACTGACTAATGAAATAGAGAGAGAGAATCCTAAGCAATGTCAATTAAAATTTCCTCCTTCATCTACAGATAATCCAGTGGCATTTATGGGGAGCTGGGGAGGGAGACTTGATACATTACCCCCCCAAACTTATTTCCCCTACCCCCCCCCCCCCCCCCCCAAAAGAATAAAGAGGAATATCAGTATAGTACATCAAAACTAGGCTTGGAAAGTAAAACATTGGGTAAAAGAATGGATTTTGATACAGTCACAAGGACAAGTCACAGCACAGCAATGTTACTTCTGATACTACAGGCACATCCCCTAACTGGTTCTTTGTGCATCTGCCCAAACAATGGTTTGTCACAGCCACATTCTTAAAAACCTACCACATGTGACCTGAAAATAAATCTCAGGGTGTAGTTCTGAGTCAGTCTATCAGCACAGCACTATAAGGTGAAACAAAGGCATTTTTTCCCCCAAGCATATTGCAGTCCTGCTTTGAGTCAGACTGTAGTACATGCTCTTCCCTATTTTCAAAAAATGCTGGTCTGACCCAAACACCAAATGGTGTTTAATGGAAGCTGTGACAAGCGCGGGCGAAGCAAAGCAACGCCCCTGCTTCTGCACCCTAAAAATCACACCACCAGCAATGCGGAAGTTTTCAGAGGGGGAAGGAACAAATCTCTATCAGTTGGCAAAGTAACTTCAAGCCATTGTTTCACAGATTAAAGTATTTCCAGCTACTCTTTGTGCATACTTGCTACTCTTTGCAATTTTGCATATTGATTTTACATCTGTGTTACAGCTCCGTAAGAGAGACTCTCTCCCTCTGCTGCTCATTCTAGTGAGAAATTCTGGGCAGACCAAAGGTTGTAAGAAGCTGTGACTAAAGAGAAAAGACCTCCTGCTACTACTGCAGCGCTGGTAAGTACAAAGCAATTTATAACAGAAGTCAGAACAGTGAAAATATCATTCAGCAAGCATGCTACCAGGTTAATTCCCAAACAACAGAGTATCACCTAATCTGAACTGCTAATTGAAACTTTAAGGATCATCTTTACAGTTTTAGAATGTCAGAAGAACATGACTTTATATTAATAATTTCTTTAAAATCTGAAAATACACAGTGTTCAAATGGTGACTTTCAACACCCTGATTTCCAGTATTAATTTTTGGACACTGTTTCCAGGCAGCTGCCATTACAGCAAGAGAAACACTGTTGTTAACATCTTTCCTCTGAATATATCAGTGCACAACAACAAAGGAGAAATCATGAGCAGATGCTTCCTTGAATACGTGCAAAGCACATCAACTGATTTTCCACCACAATTCAACTGTTTTGGAATTGATTTTTATTATGTTTCAAATGGATAAAAAATGTCATGCAGTACTTCATTTTTTTGTAAAAATACTCAGCTCTCATAATTCTTAAAAAAAAAAAAAAAAGAAGCTGTCAGGATAAAAATCAATTTTGGTGGAAATAAAAAGGTGGGAAGAAAACAGCTTTGATCCTGCAGCCATCTGTAACGTGCTGAGCCAGCACACAGCAGTGTGTTGCTATCATACTGTTCTCACCACCTTTGAAATTCTTACACTAGACAAAAGAAAAGGTTTTTTTTAAAAAAAAAAACAAACCCAAAACCTCTTCATATTGTGGCTCTTCTAATTCTGCGACCACTTTAGAGGACAAGAAATCCAGTCCTGCACACTAAACGTGATGGGCTCAGTGCCTTCAAGAAACAGGCTCGTCACTGCTCTGCTGTTAGAAATGGAGCTTTACCAATTAGCAAAAAGCCACTTGTACATTTGGAGCATGTTTAGCAGCTGATTTCTAGCCACACTGCTCACTTCAGATGTAAATCTTTCAGTGTATTTTAGCATTATTTAAATATGCTTCTGTATGCACAGTTCAGAAAACCACCTCTGTATCAAGGAATATCTTCTATATGCTACTGTGGGCTATTATTTGAATATTACACCTGAGCCCAGAAAGGGACCTAAAAATCCACACAAGTAGTCAACTCTGCAAGAGCTTTTGTGCTCAGAGATTTTTCCATTAGGAGCTTTGGCTTTCCATGGGATCCTTGAACAAGAAGAAATAGGGGAGAAACATCTCTATCCCCACAGCGTTACACTGAAAATGGTGTCACACTGCTGCCTTAACTCCCAAATTCAGCACTGATAAACACATAGATTTCTACAAGCTGAATGCAAAATAATGTGCAAATGCATGTATCTCCTGCAGCCTTTCACATACAACCTACGGGAATGGCAGTAACTGATGTGCAATACCGACCCTGCAGCCACTCCTGCAGATTGGACAAAACAACTTAATGGCCTACCATGGTGGGAAAAAAAGTTCTCTCTGAAAAATAAACACTTGCTAGCAATTAAAACAGTCAAATATTGTGAACAGACTGTGTCCTGGCCTTTCCAGCAATGTCTCTTCCACCTCTGTTTACATATTTTAACTGCAAGGCCTGGAATTTTGATCCGAGCACCTGTAACGCGGCTCCATCCAAGGATATGGAGAGGTGGCTGCAAGCAATTGTGTTACTGCACATGTATGGAATTCATGCTCAAAGTGGCCTGATCTAATACAGTGCAACTTACGCTTCCAGTGACCAAAGATCAGCTTCCACTTGACAAAGCTGTTGTAATCAGAGTGCTGGCAATTACCTGCATGTCCTTCAGTGAAGTGATCGGCTACTTGCAATCAGAGACCAAGTTCTATGTTGTCACCAAAGAATAAAGATGTCAGAGATGCTGGTTAGTTTTTTAGGTTTACTCTGAGGGCATGGGTGAGCTTTGTAAGCCATAAACATAGTTAAGGAAACTATTTACAGTATTTGCCTAGAGCATGAGGGGTGTTAAGAGTCACTTGAGACCCTGGAAAAACAAACTCATGACACGAGGCAAGAGAAAAGGATGGAGAGATAAAACTGACAGATCTCTCTGTGTTGGGTATGGGTATCCCTTTTCTCTAGGGTGAAAACCAAACAACAACAACAACAAACCGAGGATAAACAATCGTGTGTCTGTGTTTGACACAGACCTGAAAATACCATCATGTTCACAGAAAAAAAAAAAAAAAAAGAGAGAGTTCCCTGTGCATGAGTTACCCCGGGCCAGGTAACTGCATGTTGTTCATTATCCTTCAGACTGACACACACTTTTCTTGATACAGCCTATTAGATAGTAATGCAGAACAAGAAAGTTTCTTCAGAACAAACCTCAGAAAAACAGCTTCCATTCTACAGCCTTGGAGGAATAAAATCACTCATTTTTGCTAATAACTTGTGGGGTTTTTAAAACATGCTTTTTAGTATATTTTATATTGTACCATGTCATGTCAGCTACTTATCTTAATGTATAGACACTTACATCAAAATATACTTCTTTAGTTTACATACTCAGAACACCTCTCCTGGGAAAGGATTGCTCATTTATTTTTCAGCTTCTTCATACTGGACATGGCTACCTTATGACTTCAGTCAAATCACCTTATGAAATGTGTCTTGGTGCCACTAAAACACAGGAGAGATGAAAGAAGATTACAAAGGAATAGCAATTAGCTATTACTCAGGAGCAATTACTCCTCCTACCCGTGACTCTTCCAGGACACAGGAACTGCTGAACTAGCTAGTAACAGCAGTAAAACTCATAACTGGTAACCATCCTGTTGGCCTGTCTCAACAGGCCAAAGTTAGATAATTCAACAGAAAGTGTCAAAAGCACTTGTGTCTGCTACAGCAACTCCAGGTGTAGTGAATGTCACTCTTCTCCTTCCAAAACCAACTCATCGCTTCTGTGCTTCTGTCTTATGTGGGTCAACACGGGGTTTCAGCCCACTACCACCTCTACTGCCAACAGCATCTCAAGAGGAGCTGCTGCCTGATGCACTTGACTGTCCTCCTTGTACCATTACTAAGGACTGAACAGGCATTTTCAAAAATGCCCCAGCAAGAGTAGAAACCTGTGTCCTATCAGATAGCTATAAACCAGCAGATAAAAACATTTGCAGCCAGCCCTGACAAGCAAATCTCCCTATAAATAAAGCAGAGATTCAGCGTCAGTTATTTCCTGACTTCCCCCCCCAGATCTTTTAAACTTCCTTTTAGCTTTAACAAGAGGAGCCCTCTGCCTGGTCGAGGACACATGGTCAAGCATTTTCCACACCCTCCCCCTTATCTGCATCAAATACAGAACGGTGGCAATGGAAGTAAAGTTTCCTGTTCTCTCAGACATCTTGCAAGTCAGTTCTCTCAATAGGCAATAATACAGGGCTTCCAAAATACACACTATAAAGAGTAGATCTGCCTACAAACATTCTCTACAACAAGATGGAGAAGAGCCACAGTAGTTTTTCTTTCATCAGCATTCAGGAAAAATTAAGGAAGGAATTTCTACTATGTCTCTATAAAGCAGTAGATCATATTCCATCCCCATCTCTAACACTTTCAGACTACAGCACAGTCTCCTTGGACTAATACCAACATAAAACTTTTCCCATGAGACAGGCTAAAGCTGAGCATGACAACAGGGTCTATGGAAATCTACACTACTCATCTTACTCACTAGCTTCCAACAGCTACAACACCTTCTCCTTGATTTCTCTCACGCATTTTCAAATTAAATTTGTTGTTAGATCTATAAATCATCACAGAAGGCCTGTGCATATCCCCCTGTTTCTACTTACTGGACAGCAGTGGTGAAATAGCAACTGTTTGAACTTCTGCCACTTTTTGGTGCATCATATAAATAGAAAAGCTGAGTACCTCAAGATGGTCATGTAGACCTGGCTTTTTTTGTGGGCCCAGAAAAGGCCAAGATCTCTGTTCACACACCTTGCCTCACTGTTCCCTACCAATAATTATAAGGCACTTCAAAATGCAATTCACAAATAGGCAACTGCAGAGGAATGAAATCCCAAACAACACACTGTCAATTGGCCCCGATGCTTTTATTTGAACACTGAAACTTTTACATCATTTCTTTTGCTCCTTCCCACCCCTTCACCACAGCACAATTTACAAACAGCAGTAGAATAAAAGCATAGAATCTTGGTTGGAAAGGACCTCTAGGATCATCGAGTCCAACCTTCATCCTAACATCTACCTGTCCATTAGACCACAGCCTCAGGTGCTATGTCTACTCGTTTTTTAAACACCTCCAGGGATGATGACTCCACCACCTCCCTGGGCAGCCTGTTCCAGTGCCCAACCACTCTCTCAGT
>JANHGN010017528.1:0-27078 GCA_024605025.1 Megaceryle maxima | reverse complement strand
ACAGAGCCACACAGATGATTAAGGGAGTGGAGCATCTCTCTTATGAGGAAAGACTGAGGGAGATGGGGCTCTTTAGCCTGGAGAGAAGGAGACTGAGGGGGGACCTCATCAATGTTTATAAGTACATAAAGGGTGAGTGCCAGGAGGATGGAGCCAGGCTCTTCTCAGTGATGCCTGATGACAGGACAAAGGGCAATGGGTGGAAGCTGAGGCATAGGAAGTTCCATGTAAACATGAGGAGGAACTTTTTCATGGGGAGGGTGACAGACACTGGAACAGGCTGCCCAAGGGGGCTGTGGAGTCTCCCTCTCTGGAGAGATCCAAAACCCGCCTGGATGCGTTCCTGTGTGATCTGGTACGGGTGATCCTGCTCTGGCAGGGGGTTGGACTGGATGATCTTTTGAGGTCCCTTCCAGCCCCTGAAATTCTGTGATTCTGGGACAGGATATGAGATCACAGTGCCACAGCACAGTCAGCTCTCCCTGACTCCTCCATTGACTGAGGCAACAAATATCTTCTACAAAGTTCATTTCCATTCTCGATCTTCCTTTTTGCATGTGTCTCCAGAACAAATGTGGTGCAAGCACTGAGGTCTTCAGACAGTGCTCTATCAGATCCTACAGCACTGGAAAACAAACCTGTGAGTCAGAGAACAGCTGCATATATTAGTGGACTTTAGTGTCCCCATTTCTGCTGATCTTGGCTGCAACAATGGCTTCAATTTCTATGCTTCACATTGTTTTCCTTAAATGATAGTGATGAGTTTTCACCCCACACTGCATTTTCAGTGAACTGCTCTGGGTACTGTACACTTTGAAAATGATAGCCTGCAGCTGCATTGTTCGTCTGGTCTCCTGACATCCCTGTTTGTTCAATAAACCTGCATTTTTCTGAACAGCACAGGCCATTGTGAAGGTAATCTTAAAAAAATTGCTTGTGAACAGAACTGATTAAATATCAGAAAATACAAAGCATCCTGAAACCCAAATGGCAGAGCCACCTGATGAAAAATCCACAGAGATTTTAATTAAAATTGATTATTACAGGCAAAACCAAACATATAAAAAGTGAAGACTGAATCCTTCAATCAGTACAAGACTTCACCCTGTACTCCTCATCCTTTCCAACATCATCCCAATCCCTTCTCTGAAGGCCCCTCAAAACATACAGGAAAATTAAAAAAGAGATGATGCAACAGATTTCACAACCAGATGAAACCAAATGCCCTCACTCCACCATTATCTCCTCATGTCTATGACCTTTCAGCTCCATGGCAGCAAAGCATGTTCAGTTTGACTGAGTCAGTTTGGAAAACTTCAGTGTCCTGGATACCTTTCTTCTTATGTTCCCCTGCCACCATGCCAGACATCAGAGCACAGAAAATATTTGTCCCACCTGCATCCAAAATGTTTTGATACCTTCACTAAGGGCTTCTCCTCATCTGCTCCTTGCTGGATGCAGCCTCCACTGCTACCTTTAGGTGTGGGTAATTGGATTTTCTATACCTTAAGTCTAAATGTTCTGCATATCTGTTACACAACAGAAGACATGAGGTGGCCCCAAGTTACTGCTGCTCAGCAGCATCCTATTGACAATAATGTCCCCACGAATGACCAAAGTCCTGCTGTGTCACTTGTGTCACAAAGCAGGTCTGAGGCTGATTCTGGGTCAAACAGCTCTGCCAGGCTGCTGTCAGTGTGACCTGACAGGCAGTGTTGTCCTACTTCCTGGGCACTGGGATGCACAGGGGACCTTATGCTCTCCAGGCCAAAACAGCAGCACTCTGAACTTAAGAGTCCTGCAGGGTTTTGCTTTCAGCTTTGGAGGTCCGTTCAGCCTCTCGGTTAAGTATCAGCACACAGAGCAGCTTTGTGGACTTCAGTGGACTCAAAGCTTCTCCCTCACTATGCTGGTTCTACTGCCACCTTCTGGCAGTTGCTTTTATGTGATACACTCTGCGCTTGGACAGACCAGGTCAAGCTTCAGAGGAACAAGGAAGGCACTATTGTCTCTCCAGCACACCAGTTTAATTTTTCCTATCTTCCTTCCCTAACAGAGCCTCAGAGCTGAACAGTGTGTCTCTGGCAGGCCAGGCTGAAAGAACATCTGGGGCATAATTCCCACCAGGTTGCTTCTTTTGGTGTCTTCAGGCAGAAGACTTGTCACTGACCATCTTAGGTGGAGGACAGTGTTTGATAGATGATAGACTCTGACACTGCTCTTCAGATGCAGTTCCAACAGAGAGTGCAGAAATGCAGACAAAGAACACCCCCTGCCCAGATCTACCTCGGACCAAATGCCAAGGATCCATCTGATGTAGTGGAGGTTTTATTTTGCATTTTTAAGCAAATGGCAAGTACTGAATTCCCATTGCCTGTCAAAAGGGGATGACATCAGTTACAGACAAAGCAGCTGTTCTGATGCCAGGCATATTCTATTTCTACTTCATGGGGTTAGTTGATAACCAGGATGATGATGAATTCATCTAGTCACAGTGAGGTAAATATGGTGTGGCACTGCTAAAAGTCACCATTCTCTAAGCATAGGAGCATGGCAGACTCAATCACAATGTGTTCATGGATTTTATGCCTCTAAAATTTTGTTATATCCTGACTATCTCATATCAATTTATATCTGCAGCTTTTCCTTCTCCCACCACATACTGCTGTGAAAAGCCTTCCTCTGTCTTTTTGATCCACTGTTTTAAACACTGTCCCTCAGATATGGGAGGGAGTCAGGGTGTTTAGTAGAGAGGAGGGCACATTTTCATAAATATTTTTCGGAAGACCTGGAAACTCAACAATTTTTCTTTGTCTGGTGGTTGTCTGGTGGTACCCTACTGAAGCTGGGAGGTAGAGAGACCTGAGGAAGTATGAGATGGTGTCACTGTCAGATCTCATTGGAAAAGGGAGAAGCTCGTTTCTCTGCAACTCTGACTTGCCACTGTGCAAAGTAGCCTGTATATCTGAACAATCCTGACAGTGCAGAAAAAGAGACTCCTGACAAGCATATAATCCAATTAGCTTCTTACTTACACATCAATTCAGTTCAAACTCATGAAATTGCTTGTCATTTATCCATCATTCCAAGAAACTTCAGCATCCAATTGCCTTTCTTGAAGCCAGAAATGAGACACTAACAACAGGACCTATTAGAAATGTCATTCAGGGCTTCACTTCTGCTCTCCCAGGTAATGGAAGAAGCTCTGTAGCAGATTGCAGCTCTGGAAGAATTCAGGGCAGGTTATTCCTCTTCTTTGGAGCAGAGTCCCCCAAGACACACAGAGGCACACCCTAGAGATGGCTGTGTAAAGACAGGCCAGCACATCTCCAGAAATACACCCAGCTGAAGCAGTGCCAACTTTTCACAGTAATCACTTGCACCAACTGTTGGGTTTTTAATATTTTTTTTTTAAATTACTAACTTATTTTATTAATTTCACATTTCTTTCCTGTTTACTAGTTGCCTATAGATAGATTACCTATAGATAGGTTTGCAGGATAGAAGAGGACTCTGGTCCACACCAGCACCAGCTGAGTACTATACATCATCATCCTGTCTAGAAGGGCAGGCTCCAGCTGCTGATTATGTCTACCCACACCCATCATGGGCAAATGCCCATTTTTCCTGGGCTGTCATGCCAACAGGAATTGGGTAACCCAGCTAACAAACAGGCACACTTGGCTTCTATTCACATGCCTCATTTACAGTGTCCGTGGTTTGACACCTGGGACACTGTCAGCAGTGACATCTCAGTCCCTGCCATCACTGCCCTTTATCAGTGCCAGCACAGCTGCTTCAGGGGGTTGTGCTGAAACCAAGCAGGAGTTGATCTAATTTTAAGTGACCAGCATGGCTTTGAAGGATTTATTAATACAGATCATGTCTCCAACAAAAGGCCAAAGACAGGCCCAGAAACAACTTTGTAGACCTGATTGGAACAGCAGTGATGTGTCACAAGGTAGGAATAAACAGTGGATGGAGACATTAAGAAAATTTAATGTCTGAGGCCTTTCTCTAAGCCCTTTGTCACTAAGCTACAGCCCATGTGGCCTGCAGCAAGTGGCTCAGGTGATAGCAGACTTTACAGACTCCACAAGTCCAAGAAATGGAACTGGGTTTTAAGGTCATATCCAGTTAGACCCCACTCACTGCCTACTGTCACATCTGGTGACAGACAGGGCTGTGAAAAGACTGACATTTCCTCAGTCATGGAGTTTAGTTATCTGAGGACACTCCCAAAACACAGAGCCTGCACCATGGATCAAAGTCATCTTATCACTGGGATTTGCAGCTGGTGCAGCCCCAGCATTCACCCATGTCTCTGTCACTGTGCTCACCAAGATGGGCCACAGGGTGAGATGCTCCAGGGAGCAGCATGCATTTATGTCACCTGGAGCAATCTCTTCAAAGTGCAAACAGCTTAAATGAAGCCCCAGGTAAAGAAACAATTCAAAGAAATTACAAAGCAAACATCTGCCCTTGACAGAGTGTTACCAGAGCCAATCAGATTTTGGTACTACAGCTGCAGCTGCCCCACTGCTGAGGCTGGGACATAAATTTCCACTAGGATTAATTTCCAATGACTGTGGCCCTCCCTCCTGTGGTCATTTTGAGTTGCTTTAGGGAAAGCTCTCTGGTGATGCAAGGAAATTCTTATCTTATTACCACCCACAGATCAGCACTTGGTGCCATACCCTCTGTGTGTTTCTGATAATAACTCCTGCACTCTTGTTCAGTTGTGGCAAAACACATTTTAAGGGTGTGAAGATTATGAGAGACCTAGACATTCAAGAACAAGAGCTTGAAAGTATTTAATATCTTCAAAATTCTTTTCAAAGGGATTATTCCCTTCTTTTTTTCAGTCTTTTTCTGCACTTGACATTGCACTAAAGCAAGCTAACAGTGTTCTCAAGTCCTACAGATACAATCACGTGTAATTGTTATTTATAAATTATAAGTAAAGGCACAGCTTACTTACAGGCCCCTGTTGCATTCCTCATTATCTCCCTGACACCCTGGCCTTCATATGAAAAACAGCAGAAGCTCCTGTACAGCTCCCATGGGAGCTGTGAAGCTACATCCACAGCGGGTTGCAGGATCTGGGTCTCTTAAGCCCCATTTTACCTGCTTTGAGGAAGAGGCTCAGTCCGACACATTGTTAGTGATGTGTTCATTACTGTGCCTGTTGCACTTAGTTTTGGGCAAGCCATGGGCACAACACCTCTGTGGTAGAAGCTGGACCTTACAAAGACCATGATAACTTCAAGCATGTTCCCTGCAGTTTTCCAGGAGGATGACTGGAGGAAGGGATTCCTGAAAAGAACACTCCCCCAAGTATTTTTAAAGAAATCTGTCAGGAACTTGTCATCATGCACTACTGCATGTGCAGCAAGGAAGCAGTCTATTGGCTTTTAGCCCATCTTCTCATAATATAAAAACATACCATGTGACCAGCACCCAGCCAGGACAACTTGGGTTTTGAACAAGGGATGTTCTCTTCTAACAGATGGCTCAGCAACTGCATCTGGGAAATAATTCACAGAAACTATACACTGAGTGATTTCATAAATGTAAGAAAATGACAATCTGCCCACAAACAATGTGTGAGCAGAACACAATGTGTGAGTTACACACTGGGAAAAGGCTTTGGGCAGATTCTCCCTCTCCTTGTACCTTTCAAAACTTTTGCTTCATCTCCTCAGATATTAGTAGGTCAGGCTGCATCCAGAAGCAAGACAGAAAATGTAAAAGAAACACCTGTTTTGGAAGGAGCAGAAAGGACCTTCTGCCTATCCTTGCTGGATTCAGGAGCTAGAATTAGGGGGACTGTGCATTTGGTCTCATCTGATAATATCTCTTTCTCTGATACTGAGAAGCACCAGTAAAGAAGGGCTGTTTGTCCTGCTCTGTGCATTGGAACCTGATTTACAAAAAGAAAACTAGGAGATGATATTTTACAAAGACCCAAAGGCCCAGAATTGCCACTGCAGAGTTGACTTGGGTAGTGCCTGCTGGTGTGACCAATGCCCTGTGCTGACAGAAGGTGGTGTGGCAGAAGAGGCATGGACTGGGGAGTATCTGCAGAGTCAATCCACCTCAGGTATGAAGACTTGCTAGTCACTGCACCATGAAGTGTACTCAACTTGGACCCTCTCTCTCTGGGTGTACCTACAGCTTCATCTGCATATGGGCATCACTGAACACCATCACAGGTCCTTTGCGGTCTCCCTGACTGCTTTCAGCTCCATCTCCTTTTACCCTTGAGGAAGTTGATTTTGCTCTGAGCTGCACCCAGAGTTGTGACAGCCCTCAGAGAAAGGTCTAAAAGGGTTGTTGAGCACTATCTGGCTGTAGTGTTCTCCAAAGGCTGTGAAGCAAACCAGAATTGCTGTTTGGTCCTAGAAAAATCTGAATTTTAGCCTGCTAAATCTTCTCATGATTAATGTCACTGGATATGTTTATGTGACACCATCCTTCTGTCAGACCAGACCTGTCACTCCTTCACTGTCACTTCCTGGTAGTTCTCCTTGATAACAGTGGAAGGACTTTGGGAATGTCTGTATTTGGGTGATTAAATGTATTTAGTACTTCACAGCAGTTCTGAGACAACCTTGGAATCCTCCTGTCATGTTCCACTCAAAAAGCTGTCACTTCAGTGCAGAGATTTTCTCATAGCTGCTGCAGTCCAGAAAGTGTTGACTTGGCAGTATTGGGTCTCAGGACTGGTTGGGACTTGTCCCAGTCTCAGTCCAAGGTAATTCTATATGTGATAACAGTGTAGTGATTATCATCTACCCTGGGTTAGCTCCACTCTGTGTTAAAGCCCTAACAAACCTTCATTTGTTTGCACAACAAACAGCCCTTTTTGTTAAGGAGACGTGGAGAAGTTCCCAAGGCTTTAGCTGGTAGTCAGTGAAAAGAGAGCAGACCATGATATGAAAATGTGTAAAAATAGACTCAAGTAAACCTAAGACCAAGGAGGAAGAAATCCGAGAAATACTCACCGTAAGCATTGTACTACTCTTGGTGGAGGATTCTGGATGGTAGCAATTTGTTGTAACACACTCCAAGGCTCCTCTGAGGACCCTGAGGGTCACATTAAGTGTGAACATAGCCCCAGAAAACAGGCATTGTTATTAGGGAGCTTTTGTACAAGAAGTTCAAACATTTTATTTAGGAGGTTTTTCTGTATTAGATCACAGAATCATACAATCATCTAGGTTGGAAAAGACCTTCAATATCATCAAGTCCAGCCAATAGCCCTATTTTACATGTCCACTGTTAAACCATGTCCCTAGACACCATCTATACAACTTTTAAACACTGCCTAGGGATAGGTATTCAGCCACTTCCCTGGGCTGCCTGTTGCAATGCTTGACAAATCTTTTGGTGAAAAAATTCTTCCTAATGTCCAGCCTAAATAATTTGGACTATTATTTTGGACTAAAATTTTACCTAACAATGAATTCCCTCCTCCCTGTGTAAGATGTGCTTCCTTTTGCTCACAGTAACATTTTGTCTGTAACAGCGTGATTTAATACTCTTCCTGCAGATGGTGAAGGAATTGTACCAGAAGGCTCTTTGAAGTAATTTCAGAGTACATTTCAGAATAAATGTGCTGAGCAGTGAGGTGTTGCACTGGGAATACTCCCTGGTTTGCTGTTTACCAGGCAAAGTGGACAAGATGTTAGCAAGGCCAATGAGCCTGAAGATTAAAGGCAGAGTGAATAGCAGTTTTCAGTGACAGGAGCTAGTTAAGGACATAGTATTAAGTGATTCCAAAGTGATCACAGGACAGGCAGCTGCAGTGGGATTCTGAAGGATCCGTTCAGCCTCCTGGAAGGCCAGCTCGCCCTTAAGGTGTCAGTCATGAGCTAGGTGACAGGGGTTCAACTATTTGCTTTGCTGTAGATTCCCTGGATGACTCTGAGCATCTATCTATGCTTTTTTTTTTTTTGTGCAATGACTCGAATGGACCTGTTTCTGTCCTGGTGGAACTCAGCAGGTAGATTTATCCTGCCTGCATTTTCAAATGCAGGGGTGTCAGGCCTTGCCAAATGGGAGGATGTATGTACATATGCATGTGTCTGGAGGGGAGTTTTACATACTGATTTGGTGAAAGACACCATTTGCTTCAAGTCGCTATAGCACCAGAAAAAGAAAAAGAAACAAAACAAAACAAAACAAAAACCCTAAAAAAAAAAGTCTGAGCAGAATTTAGGTAAAAATTCTCTTCTCCACTTCACTGGAGGCTTGGCCATGTGACAGGTAGGCAGTGAGTATGCTTTCCACTCTAGAACTCCATGCTCAAAGAGCTCTCATGCACAGAGCTGTTGTCTCTGAGTCACCTCAAGGGAAACTATCTTTGCTTTGAGGCTAGAGCCCATGAATGGGCTTGGGGAGTTATCAAAGGCTGCTAGGTGAATTGCTTTTGAGGATGGCGTCTTCAGTCTCTGCAGTTGCTTGAAGGTTTGTTACAAAGGCAGTGAATTCAATCTTCTTGGTAATGGTAGATAGTGTGAAAAGGTGCACTACACACAAATTATGGCCAAGGAGATTCAGAATGGACATTAGGAACATCATTTGTTCAGAAGTGTTGAGCAGAACTGCATGAGATCATCCAGTGAGGCTGTGAGATTTGTTCTCTTGAGGTTTTCAAGACCTACTTGGGCAAAGCCAGGATGACCTGATCCAGAGTTAGCAAGATACAGCAACATCCACCTGATCCAGCAATAGCCCCATTCCAGGTGGGAGTCCCTTCCTGCCAAGACTTCTCAGTTGTTTTTTTTCTCCTTATTCTGGAGAATTCCTGGAGTCACTAGACTGGTGGATAGAGATGCAAAGTCGTGCAGCACGTTCAGGATGCCATGTTTTAAAGTGACACCAGACTCCACCCTAAGGAAAGACAGTCTGCATTACAACTCTGATTTTTTCAACCAGAGGCAGCCTTCACCCCAAACAGCATTTCAGGTCCACCAGTACACCTTTCTGCTGTCAAAAAAACACATCAGTACTAGCCAGCAGCTGGCAAAATGTCTGCTGTTCTGGAAGCAAATTGTTTCCAGGTTTTGCAATAAGCCAAAATAGATGAGAAAAAAGAGAGATGTAGATAGTGGGAGACATATTTCTAAAGGGTTTTTTTAATTATTATTAATAGCAGACTCACCCAAGCTTATTTCATGCCTTTGACCTAGATGCAGGATGATTTTAAAACATCCCATAACTTTGCTGTGGCTCAAGCTGCCATCAGTATATGCACAATAGTCTGCCAGGATTAGGTGTGATGGGAGCTCTGTTATTCACCCAGATTGCAATGGTCTGACCTGGTCACTCCCACAGCCCTCTCTTCACCTTGCTGAGCAGCCACATCTCCCATCTGGACAGGTCAGGAGGGACTCAGCTTCTGGAAGTCTGGTGGTATTTGGTGGTGTCAAGGGCTAGGGCTGGGCTGGCCACTAGACAAATGACAAATGCTATCTATTAGCCCCTCTCCCTTCCCAAGGGGGAAGAGAAAGGGAATAAGGGAGAGAGATTTATGGACTGGAAAAGAAAACTGAAAGAGATTTAATAATAATAATAATAAAAATAATAAAATATATACAAAGCCAGTATCAAACTCAACCCTCTGATGGCAATCACATCACCATCACCACTTATGCTGTGGAACAGGCACTGGGAAAGTCCCAGACTGGACTCAACAGCAGATGGGAACCTGATTCAGGAGTTGGATTCTGGAACTGGATTCAGGAACACATGGACTGGGATTGAAAGCAGAATGGACAGAATCCTCTCTGGGTGCCAGCCATTGAAGAATAGTGACCCTTGTGATCCCTCCATGCCATACAAGGGATGGAATCCCTCACTGGTCAGTTTGGGGTCACCTGTCCCGGATGCTCCTCTCTGCAGGTGCCACCTCTTACTTACTGCACCCCAATGAATGTGGTGCACAAGATTGAGCAGTGACCTTGGTCTGCACAGTCCTTGGTAGTAACTAAACTTTGAGTGTTATCATTTTCAGAAACAGACTTGAAAATCTGTGGAAATCTGCCTTGAACTTCACAAAGTGCAGCTCCTTAGAAGAGACTGAGATGAAAATAAAATCACCAAATAGAATTAGTTCTGTTCTAACTCAAACCACCACAGGTGGCTTCCAGAAAAATTGGGTCATGTTTGAGTTGGCACACAAAGGTGAGGTGCAGACAAGGTTTTCTTGTGGTTAGAAATAGTCTGTGGCATTTGAAAGAACAACAGGCATCACAGTCACCTCCCAGTCAAGCTGTTAGGCATGTGCCACTTTCCCTGACTGCCCGTTGGTCAGTACAGCCCCACTCAGGTCCTCAGTCTAACAAAAGAGTCTGTCAAGTGCAGCACACACTGTTTAGGAGTACAGAGCTAGAGAGTCCTTTGAGACACATAAGATACATCCAAACATGTTGATGGGTCAGACTGTTGTAGTTGTGAAGCTCTTTTCAAACATCTTGGAAAGGCAACTGGGAGATGTTCTTTATAACTGGGAAAAGGCAAACATCATATCTACCTTCTGGAATGTCCAGAAGGAGGATCTATGGAACTTGCAGATCATTCAGCCTCCCCTCAGTCTTTGGGAAGGTAAAGGAGAAAACCCTTCTTGAGTGTTTGGGGAGAGCCAGTGGTGACTGGCCAAGGGTAATAGCAATCAGTGTACTACAAAAAGAGCTGTCTTCAATATTTTTGAAGTCCTTTATTTTGATGTGAAGTAGTGAAATATATTTTCACCAGTTATTAGAAATCACTCATTTGACCCTATGATTCTTTGCTGTTAACACAAGCTTAATTCTGAAGAGCAGTATATTTCCAGAGTGTCAAAACCAGAGGTGAACAAAAATCTGCTCTTCAGGAAGAAACCAGAATGACTTTAACAGCCACTGCCTATCTTTATCATCATTACTACTCAAAACAGAAGCTTGTCTGTGGTGTAAAATAAATGTCCTCATTTATAATCCTTGGAAACCACAGTCCTTGGAAAGCAGTCAAAGTCTTGCTTGGAAACAGAAATACAACCAGAGCAGGAATAAAAGGAACAGTAAGCAATTAGAGTTGGTAGAGAACTTTGAGATGATTTGGAGCTGAGGCAGTTTCTACTGAGAAAGTGAAAACAATCATAACAGGAACTGCAAAAGAAGATTATTAAAGGAACTGCTACCTAGAAGATTCTCTGCTGACTTGATCCAGTGGGGATGGAGTAAGGCAGAGGGCTGAAAGATAATATTTGGACCTATTGTTTTAAAGGGTAAATACCAGCATTAAAGCCTTAAATTAAGAGGATGAGCCATGACCTTGTTCAAAGTCACAATTGTCTTGTAAGAGCCACCTAAAACAGGAGCACACACCTGATGATTTTACATCCTGTGAAGAACAGGTCTGAGGATTTTCACGTCTTCTCACTGGACTGGTTTCACAGCTCTCTTGTCCTATGGACAGGAAAAGAAACAAGTACCCAGAAGCATCCTGATGTGGCAAATTCTTCTTTTCCCAGCCTGAATTAAGAATCACAGAATCATAGAACAGTAGGGGTTGGAAGGGACTTCTGGAGATCATCGAGTCTAATCCCCCCTGCCAACACAGGAACATATAGGACATGCCACACAGGAACAGATACAGGTGAGTCTGGAAAGTCTCTAGGGAAGGAGACTCCACAACCTTTCTGGGCAGCCTGTTCCAGGCTCTGTCACTCTCACAGGGAAGAAGTTTTTCCTCATGTTGAGGTGGAACTTCCTGTGTTTCACCTTGCTACCATTACCTCTCATCCTATCACAGGGCACAGTTGAAAAGAGACTGGACCCTTCTACTTGACACCCACCCTTCAGATATTTGTAAACATTCATAAGATCCTCTCTCAGTCTTTTCTTCTCCAGACTAAACAGTCCCAGGGCTCTCAGGCTTTTCTCATAAGAGAGATGTTCCAGTCCCTTCATCATCTTTGTAGCTCTCCATTGTACTCTTTCTAGTTAATTTCCCTGTCCCTCTTGAACTGGGGAGACCAGGACTGAACACAATATTCTAAATGTTGTGTCACTACTGCAGAGTATAGGGAGAGGACAATCTCCCCCAACCTGCTGGCCACACTCTTCTTTATGCACCCCAGGATACCACTGGCCCTCCTGGTCACAAGGGCACATTGCTTTTCCATGGATAACTTACTATCCATCAGGACAACAAGGTCCCTCTCCATGGTGCTGCTTTCCAATGGGTCTGCCCCTAACCTGTACCGACACATGGTGTTGTTCCTCTCCAGGTGTAGGACTCTACACTCATTCTTGTTAAACTTCATTAGGTTTGCCTTTGCCCAGATCTCCAGTGTGTCCAGCTCTCACTGGATGGCAGCACTGCCCTCTGGTGTATCAGTCACTCCTCCCAGTTTAGTATAATCAGCAAACTTGCTGAGGCTACACTCCATCCCTTGATCCAGGTCATTGATGAAGATGTTGAATATGACTGGACCCAGAACTGACCCCTGGGGAACACCACTACTTACAGGTCACCAGCTGGACTCTGCAGCACTGATCACAACCCTCTGAGCTCTGTTGTTCAGCCAGTTCTCAACCCGTCTCACCATCCACTCTTCTAACTCACACTTCCTGAGCTTACCCACAAGGATGTTATGGGAGACAGTGTCAGACTTGCTGAAGTCAAGGTAGACAGCATCCACTGATATCCCTGCAGCTACTCATTAAGTCACACAGTCACAGAAGGCTATCAGATTAGTCAGACATGACTTCCCTTTAGTAAATCCATGCTAGCTATTCCTGATAACCTTCTTTTCTTCCATGTGCTTAGAGATGATCTCCAGAATGAGCTGCTCCCATGTATGGTGGTGAGGGTGCCTGGTCTGTAATTACCAGGGTCTTCCTTTTTGCCATTTCTGAAGATTGGAGTGACACTGGATTTCCTTCAGTCCTCAGACACCTCTCCTGTTCTCCATGATCATTCAAAAATGATGTAGAGTGGTAGAGCAACCACATCAGCCAGCTACCTCAGCACTCATGGGTGCAGACCATCAGGGCTCATGGATCTGTGTGTGTTCAGTTTACACAAGGGATTTCTAACCCAATCCTCATCAACCACTGAAGAGATTTCCTCATTCCAGACTTTCTCCGTCTCAGGGAAATGTGTGAAGTGTTTGTGTGAGGGTGGAGTGACCTCAGGAAATTCTGTTTTATTTCAGTTTTGCCTTTGGCAAAAGGTCCTGACATTAATTCATTAATGTCTGCAAATTACTTTGAGTTTCTCTGGCAAGAGCCTCTATAGTAGTGCTTAGAATTCAACTATTCAATTATTAATTATTTCTATCAATAATTCAACTATTCAATTATTCATTCTTGTTATTCCTGTTACTCAGACCAGAGGCCAACATACACGGAGCAGTTCCTGGCCTGTCTCAAGGCAATGCATCTTCAGTTCCTACCCCCAAAATGCCTTTAGCTTTGACAAACAGCTTGCAAATATCAGTGCACCTGACCAGCACAGCCCTGCCTCCTTTCTCATGACCCAAGCCTAAGCATGAACTGTGGATCATTTTCATGTGGATGGGGATGGAAGATCTGAGCCCTGAGCACCTTTTACCTGCTGGGATAGGGATGAGATCATGAAAAAACAAACCTGGTGTTCCATCAGTTTTGCAAATGGAAGTTTGGAGCTTGATTCACTATGAAGCAGAGAACTGGTTTTACAGTTGAATCATGTCCAGGACTATATGTAGCACTGGGAATGTTAGCCTGGACCTCTTTGGTTGATAGATCACATCTGAAAGGAGTGTTTTGTTAGGTCCCCTCTGTTACAGTCTCTCTCATTATGTTCTGATTCAAGCAATACTTGTTTTCATTACACATGCTTGAGACTGGTAAAGGTCACACAGCCTGTAGACAAGTCTGTTCACAGAGACCTCAGCACTGTACTTTGCAAAGACATAGTCATCTCTACATTCAGTGATGACCAGAGAGCAACTCATGTTGCAATTTTTCCCCTTTTTGAACAACGACATAGAGCCTGTACCACAAAACCTGGCAGCAGAAAGCAAGTCGTTCCAAGAATTAATATTGTTTGCAAGTAAAATTCAGTATTAAGATTATTTGAGTGACCTTAAATTTAGAAACACACTCCTAGGGGTGTGATTCCCTTGGGATGGATGAATTGCTACACAGGAGGCCATCTCTCTGTTGCCTGAAAAGGGCCTCCAGGGCAACTGCTCAAATGAAGTCTCCTCTATCAGTCTGACGCTAGGTGAAACGACTCCCTTCGTGGGTCTCCCTTGTTCTGGTATTCTCTGAGTACCTGGTGTTACCCAGAGGACCTGTCTGACAGTGTCATTTTGGTTGCCATGGATGACAGCAATAAGCTGAAACCAACATGCTAGCAGGAGGAAATACCAAAATAATTTCAGCAAAGACTATCTGAAGCTGGCAGTAGGGCCATTCCATGATTTAATCAAACAGTACAGGGGACAAGCAGGGCTTCACCCAGGGGTCTACCCCATCATGCATGCAGTACACAGTAGTTGTGTGGACCAGCTCTAACAACCTCCTACCAACAGCACTCTCAGCTGCTACTGCCTCCAGAGCTATTTGGGCAGGTGACAGTGATACCTTTATCTTCATCCCACAAAGGGAGCAAGGATTCCTTGTTAATGCAGGCACACCAAAGTGCTTCTCTTGTCTGAAGGACAGACAAGTGGTGTTTTCAAGCATTTCTTCCTAAAGGTAGATGCCTAAAAAGGAGATGACTCGTCTGAAAGTAATTTAGTTCTTCTCTGGTCAATTGGAAAGAACTCTTCATCCTGCCTTAGGTGCCTGTCTTAGTCTGAGATGAATAATTTCTAGAAGTGATCACTGAACCAGAAAGAATATTTCTAAAGAATTCAGCAACAGAGAGAAGCAGAAAGGGCAAATCCATCTCTCCCAGTGCTATGAATGCTTCAACTCATGATTATGTGTAGGTTTGGCCTGAAATCTAAAAGCCACAGACTAAATGAGTCATCATCAGAGAAAGATAATTACCTCTGGTTCCCATGTTGGGTTAGGAGATGGTGACTAGGAAGACAGCAAGAGACAGCTCAGCTGAGGTGCTTCTTGACAAAACCTGATCCAATGTAGGAGTATGGGACGATGGTCTTTGAAGATGGAGATCTCCTTCACCACATGTTTGCAGGCTTGGCCAAAAGAGATCAAGGAAAAAAAAGAATATGGTGAGAGCCGTAGTTGTCAGAAGAGCAGAGGTGAGTGCTAGGGAGACCACAGCTGTAACCCCAGAACCCAAAGTTGACAACCATCATCTATAGGAAATAAAATGCACGTGAAACACAACAGAAGTTGCCTCAAAACCCTGGAGCCAAAGCTCACTCCCTGGATGGTGGAATTTACCATGGGTTTAAGGGGGTTTTATTCATTTTTGATGAACGGATGGACATGGGATCAGGGAGTCCCCATAACACAAGCCTGCTGCAAAGGCTACAAATAGTCTCTCTCTAGTGTTGTGCCTTAAGTCTGTTAGTTCCCACTCTCTAGGGGCCCCACAGCCAAGGAAAACCAGCCTTTGTCAAACTTACTCAGCCCCTCATCAGCAGAAGCCAAAACCTATCCCTGCTCCATGAGAGGTTATTAGCACCTCCCAGTGTAGAGGCTAACATGTTCTGCAGGGCCTATGTTGCATAATAAGATCCTATTTACATGGAAATCTTTTTTTGTGTGTGTGGAAATACATTTTCTTACACATCATTTGCTCTGCTTTCCTCTTAACACTGTGAGATTTCCTTTCATACAGTGACTCCAACAGAAAAATTCCATAAACATGAACTTGACGTAAAATAGTGCAGGGAACTGTGACAGCTCCCACTGATGAAACTCTGAAAATAAAGCTTTGACAAATTAGTGGTATCACTGAGCTGCACCCCATACTCACTTCTACTCACAGTAACAGGTTTTCCCTGTCTTGTATTCTGGTGTGACACTTCCTCATCCCTGCAGCATTTCTATGCCATCCACTAACACATGAAGTCCTGTCAGTCTGTTTAACCAAGTGATAGAACACGAGGAAATGGCCTCAAATTGCGCCAAGGGAAGTTTAGATTGGATATTAGGAAGAATTTATTAAATGAATGGGCTATCAGGCATTGGAATGGCCTTCCCAGGGAAGTGGTGGAGTCCCCATCCCCGGAGGTATTTAAGAGCCATGCAGGCATACTACTCAGGGATATGGTTTAGTATAGGTCTAGTCAGTGTTAAGTTAAAGCTTGTACGAGATGATCCTAAAGGTCTTTTCCAATCTATGAAATTCTGTGATTCTTTCATTAACATCCATCATAAATGAAACTGGTCTACTGTTGTACCCAGAAGTAACTTTGGGGAGACTGACAGTTTTCAGTGGGTTGAAGTGTGGGTTTTGGATTTTTTTGGTGGTGGCTCCCATCCTCTCCTCTGGGGTTGGCAGTTTTGGAACACTGCACTTTCTATGATGTAACCCAGCCTGCAGCAAAGCAAAGACTCTGCACAACATGGGAATCACAAGGGTGCAGGGACATTGTAGAAAATCACCCCACAATGCATCTGATCACATAGCAAGGTCAGTGTCTCCTACACACACACTACAAATCACAGAATCACAGATGGTAAGAGTTGGAAGAGACCTCTGGAGATCATCTCATCCAACTTCACTGATGAAACAGGTTTACCCAGGGCAGGTTGCCCGTGGGTTTGGAATCTCTCCAGAGAAGGAAACTCCACAAACTCTGGGCAACCTGTGCCAAGATTCTGTCACCCTTACAACAAAGGAGCTTTTCCAAATATTGAAGTGGAACCTCCTGTGTTCCCATTTGTGCCCGTTGCCTCTTGTCCTGTCACAGGATACCATTGACAAGAGACTAGCTGCATCTTCTTGAACCCCACCCTTTTGCTATTGATCAACATTGATTAGATCCCCTCTCAGTCTTCTCTTCTCCAGATAAACAGCCCCAAGGCTCTCAGCCTTTCCTCAACACAGAGATGCTCCAGTCCCATCAGCATCTTTGTAGTCTCTTCTGGACTTTCCCCAGTAGTTCCCTGTCTCTGTTGAACTGGGGAGCCCAGAACTGTACACAATACTCCAGAGGTGGCCTCACTTCGACAGAGTAGAGGAGGAGAAGAACCTCCCTCAACCTGCTGGTTACATACCTCAGGAGACCATTGGCCTTCTTGGACACAAGAGCCCATGGGTGGCTCATGGTGAACTTATTAAGAACCCAGAAGATATTTATCCAAAACTTTATAACAATCCCAGGTCAGATTTGAAACAAGAGGTTTGGTCAATGTGACACGGTGAAGTAGTATATTCTGCCTTGGCAGTGTGAATGATTCTTACTGAAAACAGTGAAGTGCAATAAATCATGGTCATTCAACTGAAATATTTTGAAGTGGTTTGTTCTATGAAAAGATAATGTGTCCTTTTCTCCTTGAAAAATAAAACATCTCCAAACCACGCACAGGATAAAAATAAGATCTGTGTTTGTCTTCTGTTGAGTACCTGGACAGTACTTGGACTACACTGTTGTCTTTATGAAGCCAGAGGCTGGTGCACAAGAACAGCAGTGACTAAGAAACTGGGGTGCATGAGAAAAGTTCACAAGGGATGTCATAATTTAGTCTCGCTCTCATCGGTATGGTTATTTCATATTTCTAAGTGGTGGTGATAGCAAAATAGAGTCCAGCCTCTGAGATGTGTTGTATGGTGTTTGAAAGCTCCAGGTCTGTTTGGACATCTGGGCTCTTCTCTATACCAAGACAAGCTCCACAGGGCTGGGCTGGTGACCTGAGAGAAAAGCACTACCACTCTTCAAACCTGCTGGGAGCTCCTGGTTCTTGATCCCATGCTGTGGCAAATGTCATCTGCTTCTTGAAGTGCTTCATTTATGTCAAATTTCTCCAGACCTGATTTACAGCAGGATTTCCATCTGGACCTCAAGCTAGAATCTAGTGACTCAGGAACTTTCCCTCGGCATTTCAATTTTCTCTTCAGGACTTGGCTAATTAAACCGCACTGACTGCACCAAACAGCTGATAGCAGGATGTTGTGCTGTTTGTAGCCTTATGAGGACCAGCTTTTTGGTGGATATATATAAACTTGTAATAAGGTTTCCTCCACACATACAACAGTTCACACTCTTGACATAACCTACCCAAATACTAATAAGAATTCAGTCTTCTTGTGAGGAATTAAACTGCATGTTCCATGGTTCTATGATAAGAGGGAGTAAACCTGGAAATCTGTCCCTCTTGTATGATCGTAAAATAGCTATTGGTGGTGACTTCAGCAGCAGATGCTATTTTTAAGTAAAGAGGGTTTGTACAAACAAGAATAGCAACACCTAGGTGAGTACAGAGCAATTAAGTGAATATTTCTGTCTCAAAAAAATGTATTTTTGTCATGAAATCTGAATCAGACACATTGTGTTGAAGATAATTGAGAGACTCGGTTGCATAAAATACATTTTCACACCACTATGCAAGGACTTGCCATTAACTACTGCATCTAGAGACAGTTGTAAAAGTTACACAAGGAAATTCCAGAGTCTTTAAAATAAAGTAAGAATTATCCTGCTCCCAAGCATGGGCTCCCTGGGAACATTTGAAAGCCTTTTACTTAATGCATTTTCTTTCCCAGGCACAGAATGGTAAAGACTCATCTGAACAAAACACAGATGTCAGAGCTGGTTTTAAACATTAATGAGATCCACAAACCTTTACCTCACACTGCTTTCATTATTTTTTAAATTAACATATTTGCTCACTGGGGCTGCTGAGCACCTAACTCCTACACCCACCCTGTTTAATATTTGTGCTGCAAAGCACAATTGACAGCCTGCTGTCTACAGACAGGAGCAGGGAACTAAGTGTTTGGGGTTATAAAATCATAGATACATTTTGGTTAGAAGAGACCTTTAGGATCAAGTACAACCCAGTGGTGACCCAGCACTGTCAGGTCACCATTATCCATGTCACTCAGCACCACATCTACACAGCATTTAAATCCCTCCAGGGATGGGGACTCTACCAGTGATCTGGGCAGCCTGGGACAGCCCTTGACAACCCTTTTACTGAAGAAATGTTTCCTAATATCCAATGTAAACCTACCCTGGCACAACTTGAGGACATTGCCTTTCATCCTATCATTTGTTACTTGGGAGAAGAGAATGACCTCAGCTGGCTCCAGCCTCCTTTCAGAGAGCTGTTGAGAGCAAGAAGGTCTCCCCTGAGCCTCCTTTTCTCCAGGCTGAACAAGCCCAGGTCCCTCAGCTGTTCGTCACCAGGTTTGTGCTCTAGAGCCTTCCCCAGCTTCATTGCCTTTCTCTGGACAGTCTCCATCCCCTGGATGTTTGAAAGTGAGTTTCAGAGGTTTGGGTTATTTATATATACAACCACAAGAACTACGGGTTTTCCCCCAGGAGCATCCAATCTCTGTATGTTTTGAATCAAATAAATTGTCCTTTTGGTGGGCCCCTCCAATATCCTGCTGATTACAGGTTTAATTTATACAAAAGTAAGACTGCTGGGAATGAAGGAGTTAATCAGACATGACAGAGAGCCAGGGAGTTGAATTCCGTCTGAAAACACTTCCCTTGGCCCTAATGGATACATGCTAATTTAGGTAGGTACTTTGGATGCTGTCATCTGCTTGAGAGCCAACCCATTGGACTCATCAGTATCTTCATTTTCTAGTTTATCCCTTTCTTTACCTGTAAGACTCCTTAGCTCCCTGCTGCACCACATACAGCTTCAAAGAGCTTGCACTATCAGCAACAGGTCCCCATGAGGCTAGTACAAAAAATTACCTTGCATCTCCAAGCAGAATATTTAAAGCAGTAACCAAATTATTCTTTCTCCTGAAACTCATCTGAGCCTCTGCAGAATTTCAGTTAGGGATGGTGTTAGATTAGCAGTGTTGGTTCAGGGTCCCTGATATTATATTTGACTGACCATCATCATCAAAAAGTGTAGCTTATTTTAAGCATAATATTTTAAGAAATTATAGGGGGACTTGTCACTCCCTGAGAAGAGGTGACAAACTGGGACCTCTCCCAGAAACACAAGAACATCACATATCTGGGATGTCAGCAAGAAACCTGCACAATTATTTTGTGGCCAAAACAATACCATTTAAGAAGATTTATGTAGTATTTGAGCACAGTATCAGCCTACTAAAGGCAACCCAGAGGCAGTTTTGAAGGACCCCCACTTAAGCTGTGGTGCTGTCATCTCCCAGGCAGCACTGAAGAGGGCTTGTAGTGCCTTGAGGGATGCCCCAGCCTATCCTGTGCCACAGCCCACTGCATCTGTTGTGAAAATTGCAGAAAGATCTGTGGAAATTCCTGCAAAAACTATCTCCATCCTCTCTTGTGAATGAATCATTTTTAATTAATGTACACAAATGCCACAGGAGTTCTTAAGTCAATGCAAATCCTGTAGTACAGTAGTACGAGTAGGCATATGACAGAGCAGCACTATGAGAAAAATTAATATTGCTCTCATGGCCTGAGTTCAGTGCACAAATGTCTACTCACTAATGGATTTCTGGCAATCAAATATTTTCTTTATTGCTATAAGGCAGCTTGGACGTATTTGATCATTATTACCTTAAGCATTCCACAGTGTTTTAGGGTGTAATTAGATGGGAAATTATCCTAGCAATTTATTCTAAATAGTAATTGTCCCATGAAGTAAGGCCTGCTGTGTATAAAATCACAGATCAGTGTCAAGATTTCATTTCATAACCATCTGTGTTTCATCAGGTGGAATCTAGGGCTTCTACCTTGAATACCTAAGCCTGTGGCTGCTTCATCTGCCCCTGCCTGCCGTGTGAGGTACATAAAATAGGCAGAGGAAGGCCAGTTCCTCTGACAACCTGCGAAAAAAGAAACAGTTCATCTAAGTTCCACTTGTACAGAACCAGTGATAAGTGTTCATTGCACTGCCTACATGCTTAAGATAGAGGTAAGTCCCTCAGTTGGATTTTTCTTCTTCCTTCTCCTTCTTCTCCTTCTCCTTCTTTCTCCTTCTCCTTCTCCTTCTCCTTCTCCTTCTCCTCTGTCTTCTGCTTCTGTAAAGGAAGGTGAGAAAGAACAGCTCAGACACAAAAATCTAAGCTTCATCTACAAAAAGATGTCACTGGGATCCTATTGCTGAAAGCCCATCCCCAAAGAGCAATCTCCACTTAAGGCTAGTCACTGACTCTGATCCCTTGATCCAAATGTGATGAGGTTCTCCTACCCTTTAACAGAGGTAAAACTAAAGCCCCAGCTCTCCCAGCCATCATCTTCACAGTAGGAACACTGGGACAGGCTAAACATGGGGCCCATGAAGAACCTCCTTATTGTAGTTTGCTACTGAGGTGAACCTGACTGAAGACATTCTGAGAAAGGTCAGTCCTTGGCCAAACGTCTTCCACACCTGGTGGTATATCATCACTTGTTGTCCTACAAGTCCACAGGAGTCTGCAGCTGGCCTGCTTTTGGGGAATATGAGAAATGCATACTCAGGCTGCTGAGGCCAAGTTGGTGACTGCCTGGGCAAGGGTTCTCACTAGATAAACTCTGTGCCGTAAGTGACGCTATCTTCAGTTTGGTCGTTATTGTCACGGAGGCACTCACAACGCAGGCACTATCCAAAATGGGGTTTATTGCAACAAAAGTTGGCCAGCACTCCTTCTGACTAAATTAAAGTTTGGATGTGTGTTGGGAATTAAATACTACACAAATAATTCCTAAATCTTAAGGAAAGATGAACCAAAATGGGTACATGCTCACTCATCAAGGGGAAACCTCCCACATCATAGTGCCCAAGGTACCACTTACTGAAAGGAAGGGCAAGGTTCACTCAATCCATGGAGAGTCATGCAATCCATGGAAGTATCCTTGGATGGCATGTCCAATGAGAGGGTCTGACTGCCAAGACTGCTGCTCTGTGAAGAACCAACTCATCCAGCTCTCAGGCAGGACCCCATTTATACCCTAGGCCAGAGTGCATTGTGGTCATTATGACTGGTTGAGGGGACCAGCCCAGGCAAAACACAGACAAGCACAGACCCCAAGGTGCCAATTAAACACCAGGAGGTGCAGCTTAATGGCCAAGGCATCAAACTGCTGTCTGAGGCACAAAACTACTCCAGCACACTCTGTTTGCTTTGTGTTTTGTCTGTTGGGGGCAGCTGCACCTGCCACACTAATGCCAGGTTAATTTCCAAAAGCAAGGTCCTTTCAGATTCCCAGACCAAGACAGGCTGGGATCCTACCTCCACCTCAGCTGGCTAGTGGTTGCACCCTGGAGCCTTGCTCCACTGTCTAGCTGCTGGTAGAGAAGGCTGAGATACATTAAGAGTCAAGTAAAAAGAGGAATATAATGTCAGTTTTCTGCTTCAGATGTGTTTCTCCAGGGTGCCATGATCTTGTCTTGTGCTAAGAGCCAGAGGCGTGCTTGGCTTTTTGCTCCATTCCCGTGCCAGTTTCTGGAGCAGGAAGGGTAAATCCCCAGAACAGAATGTGACAACTGTTCTGCATAAGAACAAACAAAATGGAGGTGGTCAAAGAGGGAAAAGTCAGGCTATGGTTGCCTCTTGCTTGCTACAGAAACCTGATTCAGAGCAGAGGAAGCACAGAGCACATTACATATCAAGATCACTGGAGAGTTGAGAAGCTACAGGCAATAAATAGTTGGCTGATATCTCACTCTATTCTAGCCCCTGCTCTAGCAAAGTTCATAGGGCTAGGAAAATATGGTATTTGTAGAATTTCCTGGCTTGTTCTGAGAGAACCACAGAAGTGCTGGTGGAAAGGGAACCCTGGAAGTGTCTAGTCTATTCTTCATCTAAGAGCAGGACAACCTTCAACAGCAGATCAGGTCATCTGTGGCTTTGTCTAGTGGATCCCAAGCACTTCCAAGGACTGATAACACATACTTCCTGGGTGATCTGTTTCAGGGTTGTGCTACAGTGAAGATTTTCCTTATTAAAAAGAGAGAAGACACAGAGAAATATGAGTGTGAGAAGCCCTTCCAAACACTGGTTAAATCAGTGGATGAAATCAACTGCTAGATCCTGCTGTTGCTTATCTGTTGCCAGCTGTTCCCCATAACCATGAAAATAAATGCTTACCTGCTAATCTTCCAGCAAGCCCTAGTTAGACCTTGTCCAAACCTTAAGAATATGCCATTCAGCTGGGTGTTGGTACTGCACAAAACTAGCATTGAGAGCATAGCATTTTTCTCAGTTCTCCATCAGAGAGAAAATACAAAAAATGACAGCTTCCTCATCAGAATCTCAGATGAAGGAACATATTATAAATTAGAAGTCCCAGATTTAATGATCCTGCTTTGTCTGCATCTTTTTTATTCTCCACAATATTTTCATTTATATTTATGATATTATGGAGAGATTTGTAATGTTATAAACTTCCCAAACCATCAGAGTCAAAAAAAACAAAACAAAAAAAGCAGCTCTTTTGTCTTTAAGTTTAGGAACAAAACAAAGCCAAGACAAGAGAATGCAAGTAGGAAGAGTGAGTCCTGTTGGGCAGAAAAAAAATGGAAAAGCAAAAGAAGTCAATCTTAGCTGCAATTTGGGAGTGTATTTCAGTAAACCTCACCAACCTACAGTATGGGGAAAATCTGTGGGGAGTTCATAGTTGCCCAGAAACCTGTTCTGACTGTTCAGAGAGGTACTGCACACACAGGAATGCTGTTTGGTTTTCCATGCATGACAGAGAACAGCCAGCAGCTCCATTTAGGAAGCTTCACCCACTGCTGGCTACTGCCTTGCTTTTGCACATTGTGGTGGGTGTTGGATGGTGGAGGACCATGGTCCCTCTTCAACACCCTGACCTCCTGTGCCCAGCAGAGCAGGTCCACCCAAGCTATGACTTCCAGGGGACATCATTATGTGGTTTGACCCCAGGGGCTCTCACCATGGAGAGAAAACACTCAAGAGTCCATTGCAGAGACACAAAGATGATTAAGGGAATGGACAACCTTCCTTATAAGGAAAGGCTGAAGGAGCTGGGTCTCTTTAGCTTGGAGGAGACTGAGGGGTGACCTCATCAATGTTTATAAATATATAAAGGATGAGTGTCAGGAGGATGGAGCCAGGCTCTTCTCAGTGATGTCCAATGACAGGACAAGGGGCAATGGCTGCAAGCTGGAACATAGGAGGTTCCATGTAAATGTAAGGAGAAACTTTTTCACGGTGGGGGTGACAGAACACTGGAACAGGCTGCCCACAGAGGTTGTGGAGTCTCCCCTCTGGAGACATTCAAAACACACCTGGACATGTTCCTGTGTGACCTGATTTACGTGATCCTGCTCTGGCAGGGGGTTGGACTAGCTGATCCTTCAAGGTCCCTTCCAACCCCTACCGTTCTGTGATTCTTTGATTCTGTGATTCAGTGAAGAGAACTCACTTGCCCCAACACTAGTTGTAGCCTTGCAACTGGATGGGCAAGTAGGGTACAGTCTGTTGGCACAGCAGAACACCCACCCCTGGATCATGGTTACCACTCACGGTTTTCTTGAAGACATTGAGTTTATCAGCCTAAGTTGAACTGCTGGAATTAAACCCAGCTATGGTATAATCTCTCTTGGAAGAGAGCACTTTGAAAGCCCCAGATGGTTGTTTCCTGGTGTGGCAGCTGTTTGTACACAGCAACAATGGACATTCCTCCTAAATGGATGATGTATGAATTTCATCTGCTGCCTAATTTGCCATCAGAAACTCCTGGCCTTCTTTTTTTACAAGAGCTCCTTGAGAAAGAAAATTCCCAGGCATTGTTTCACTTTTGTATAATTTTGAGATAAACAGTAAAATAAGCCTGTTCTTTTTGTTGGTGCCTGTGTCCCTTCTGTAGACCCCACCAACTAGCAAAACAAGTAGCTTATTTAAAGATGGGCTTTAGACCTGGATGCAATCTCATTACCTGGAAAAGATGTTTTCTACCAGGCCTTGACCTTATTCATCCTTTGCTTTCTGCTGAGTGCAGCAGGACATATCCCTCCTCTAGACCTGCAGTTTGACACCTCATTTACTCAACCAGCACTCCTCAGCCTGGGCTGAATCAGTCCTTTCATAACACTAGCAATAGGATGAACATCTCCACCCATGTTCCTTCTGGCCTGAGCTCTTTTTTCTCTGACAATCATTGAAGACTGAATATTCAGACCAGTCTATAAAAATAATTGCCCAATTTCTGGGTCAAATCCTGTGGTAATAAGCAACAACAGTATGTTTGGCTTTGAAAACTTGGATCCAGCTGAGGGAAGTGACCTTTCCTGAGCAGAACGATGGTTTTTAAAAGCTGATGGTAACACGTAGCAACAGAAAGCAGTTTGTTCTCTACACTGCTGAGTCCTCTCACAAAGCTGTCTGTGTTGACTTTCTCCCTAGCCTAGTTTAATTATTTCCCTCATCTTGAAGTAACAGCAATACCTGTAAAAGTAAAAATAGTAATAACAATAAATCTTAGCTACTGGAGGTATGAAAGAAAACACAGTGAAGTGGTGCAGAGCCAATCATTTCTGTGTGCATTTTGCAAGCCTCATGTACTTCTGAGCTTCTTCAACCCTTCATTGATGGATATGTAAAAGAGCAACAAGCCTCCATGTGACCTGGGAAATATTTCTTCTTTCTTCTGTGTCCATCCACACAAACACAATCCTGTTAACACCTGTAGTAGTTTCACATGACACACGATTGTGCTAAGCTGGTAGCTATATTTTGGTCACACTCCGAGATGATTTTCAGTCAAAAAAAAAGTGTTAAGATGCAAGAAGAAGAAAACTGTGTCAATGGTGTTTGGCTGTAACCCAAGTCAGTAACACAGCAGGTGTGGGAGCTCCCTTAGATGTTTTTGCTTGATGACTCCCACTTGAAATGGCTGATAAATTTCAATATTTGGACAGATGGCTGGATTCCCAAATCTGCTTTTAAAACACACATTGAAGATTTTCAGAAATTGCAGTATCCTCCTTTGCAATGAGTTATTTGCTTGAAAGAAGATATTCTTCCTTTTCTGTTGTTTTAATGACCATGATTTCTAACTTCTTCCCACCACAGACTGCACTGTACCTGGGATAATTTCGTTGATTGGTGTTGTTCCCTATGATATTTGGAAGGCTAGTACTAGGGAAAACTACATTTACAATAGACTGATTTTTTTTTTTTTTTCTGCAATCAAGAAGTGCTCTGGTATTACCAGGTAAAAAAAACATAATAGGTCCATTTTCCCATAAATGATAGCCAAACTACCTACGTGCCTGCATCTGCAGAGCAAGGATTAAAATAATATAATCACATAGTGGTTGGAATTATAAAAAGGAAGTTAGAAAAACAAAAGTATAATATTATTATCTTAACCATAACCATTTAACCTTCCTCCAAGTCAGTGTCATTCTTCTGAAAATACTCCCCATGAACCAGACTCTGCAGTAATTTTGCCAAGATCCTTCTCTAAACAAGGCAGTTGCAGCAGAGAAGACCCTTATAGCAACCTCACTAAAAGCACTGAGTGAGCCAGGGGAAGAGTGACAACTGAAAGTGAAGTTGCCAACATCCTAAAGTCCCTTGGCCACTTCAAGAAAAAGAGAAGAAGGAAGTTTGTGACACCAGGTTTATATAGAAGTTAAGGAAGGAAAAGACATTCATGCTTCTCAAAGCCCCATATCCCCTGCTCAGTTACTACCAATGCTCTCATTTCATCACAGAGCTTAGAAAAGGTGAAGATGATAAAGCTGAGCCTGGAAAGAGCTTGTGACTCCTCAGATGTCTGCTGAGTGCTGGTATTTGATGCACAGCTTTCCACCTTTGCTGACCTATGAACTAATGCCTAGAAGACGCTTCTATCAAGATCTGGGCTAAAACTCTGATTACTCCAGGAGGAAAACAGGGTGCTGAGACATAAATGTCGGGTTGTAGTCTTCTAATTTTGCAGCTGTAGCTTGTTTTGTATAGATAGAACAAACTAACCCTGATAGACTGCTTTGAGTAACCTTGGTTTGTATAGATAAGAGGGACTAACTATGAGCTAAGCGGGAA
>JANHGN010017527.1:30026-54027 GCA_024605025.1 Megaceryle maxima | reverse complement strand
TAAACTATAAATTATTAACTTAGCTTAACAGGCTTGATTGTGTGTTATAGTTTTATTAACTATATTTAAGACAATAGTAAGATGTATAAGTAAAAATCCCAGTATTTCCCCATTGGAAGATGTTAAAAAGCACATAATGTCCACAAGGCCATGAGGCAAATAGAAACTTGTTTTGGTGATGTCAAATAATTCTGGCTGTAGGGATTTTGAACTTCCTTGTCATTGCTGTCCTGCATCTGATACAAAGGAGATGATGCCCCTCTGCAGTTCTGTGTGAACAGGAATTATATCAGACCACATCTTTCCTAGTATGAAAACACCTTAAGTTGTCATTAGAGGAGCTATTTAGTGTATTATATTAACTTTCCCTTCCTTAATACTTACGATGGCATAAACTGTAAGATTTTTAGAATTAATTTTCAGAGTTTGATCATCGACCTCATTTCTAATAATTGGTACTGCTGGCTGGTTTGAAATGTATTGGTCCCATCAGTAAATGTGTAGCACTGGAAGCAGAAGGAATGCTGTTTGTTTACATCCAACCCTTCATATACCAGATTCTTTAAGGCAGTATTATGGGCTCAGAATTGAACTCTGAGCCAGGTGGTTTTGTTTTGTGGGTTTGGTTTTTTTTTTCCTTCCAGAAGTTTTTTTTCCTAGCCAGTGCTCAACTGGAAATTCTCCTTTAATTGTTGTCTCTCCAAGGAAAAAAAAAAAAAAAGAGCTTTGCAAGGACACAGAAGGACAAGATAAAAGTACAGTAAGAATAAGAAATATGAACCAGAAGATAGCGTGTGGAGGAAAAGAGAAAGAAATCAAACGAAAAAAAAGTGCTTCCTTGTTGATCTTTTCCTTATGCTCCATTGATCTGCCAGGTCCTAAAACAAGCAGGTTAAAGAATTGTGTCTTATTTTTTATTCTCTTTCCCATAGAAGCTAAATACTTTTAATTACACCAGAGTTGCAAGTGAGTTTTAAGTAAGGTGTACTGTCCTAACGTGCTGTGAGAACTTTGGACCACCTTACAAGCAATATTGTCATAGGTCTTTGTTACATGAGCACTTGATGTTTGGTGAAGGATAATGGTGTCTTTGTGTCAGGCACTGCACAAATTACCCTGCCTAGAGACCTTGGCAATGGTCCCAGTGCCCCCAAAACCAGAAAGAAACAGGCAAAAGGCTGTGAAAGGACAAACAGTAAAATTAATATCTTGCAACTAATAACATAGAGCAATTTCTCATCGTTAATTAGCTGTCTGTGCCGAGATCACAGAGGCTATAGCAAGCCTCTCATCAGGAAGACCTTTTAAGCACGCTGCTGAAGGGGGGGGGGGAATTAACTGGTGTCTTTTCTGCAGCCGTTTCTTTCTCAGAGTATCTTTTTTAGACAGCTCAATTTTATTTTTAACGTGTTGGTGTCCAAGATGCTATGGCTTAGTTTCAGCCTTTTTTATTTTTAATGGAAACTGCTGAAGCTCTGTTTGTGATCCTGTGTCACGGGCAGCCTGCTTTTTGCTGCACAGCCACGGAAGGAGCCCCGAGACGGTGGGGGAAGGAGCAGGAGGATTGACTTAGAATCATAGAATCATTAAGGTTGGAAATGACCTTCAAGATCAAGTCCAACCGGCTACAAAACCATCTCGACTTGGTAGCCGAGACCCGTTATAATGATTCTGGTTTTGTTTGGGAGTGAGCCTGCTGCCACAGCCTGGCATTTCTTGGGTCCTTGCTCTTCCTCGCTGTCACAGCAGCCTTCCGGAGCCAGTAGCTGGCTTCTGTCACATGCAGTCTTCAGGGTTATGTAGAGAGCTGTGCTTTACCCCAGGGCTTGGCCCTTGGCCCGGGTGCTTCCGTGTTGGCTTCAGGTCACCGGCTTCTGAACCGCAGAGCTCTGCGGTCTGCCCTGGAGCACTGGTGTTCACAGCACAGCCATCAAGTAAGAAACAAGTGCTTATGGTTTTGATAGCCTTAATGGGGAGTAGATTCCAGTATGCTGCATGTGGTGGGTTTCTGTGAAGTGTGAGGAGCTGTCAGGAAGGAGTACGGAAGGGCTTAGTAGCCAAGCGCCTTTGCTACCTTCATTGCCTTGCATGGCCAGGCTTGACCTGAGCACACTGTGCTTGCTGGGGAGAGCTGGAGTTCTTTCTAGGCACCTGGGAGTATGATTTGTGTCCCCGCTAGATGGTAGTTGCCAGATGTTCCAGCCTGTGTGCCACGCACAGCTTTCCCTGATGGCTGTAGGGGATTCTACCCATCTCGCTTTGTACACCACAAACTGAACTGGACACTTGCAAGATTAGTGCCTCGCATGTTTGAGATGCTCTGCTTACTATATCTGAAATATGAACATTGTGCTTAGGAACAGAATCCATCAAATACCAAAGATATTCATGTAAGGCTACTTGCTTTCCTACAAAGAGCTGCCTTAGGTTCAAAACAAAATCAGTTTTAATCATTTTACTACGTAGTCAGTTTGAAGCTAACAAATAAAATACTATGGTAAAACTTACAATAAAGCTTGAGTTACATTGGATAGTAATTTTGATGTTAATTTTGCATTCTTGAGAGGAAACCATATGTTCCTTGAATCCTGTGGGAGTTACACCACTAACTTTAGTGGGGGATATTTTCCCTCTGATTTCCCCAACAACTTGTTGCTAAAAAGAATATAGTCTCAGACTGTTCCTTTGTTATTTGCTGGGGAATGAATAATGCATCTGCTTGAAATACTCAAACTGTGTAAAATTGCTGCACAAGTTTGCTTTCTCTTCTTAATATTTAATAGAGTAAGATTACATGGCTGAAAATATGCAGAATTACTCCTGTACTGTCCCTCAGCTGGAAACTTAAGAAAGCCTTGAGTATGTAACTTTTTGATCAAATTACCTATATCCAAATACAGCCATACAGCTGAATAGGGCTATATATTTTGTTTAAAAAGGCAATTCTAGAGTATAGCCAATCTCACTTTGCATTAGACAGAGCATTCTTACCACAGAGTTGCTTTTCTGACTTGTTTGGAGGTTGCTAATAGAAAATTGAAATTATTCTCTGCTTTCAGAACACAAATGAAGCAACAGTAAACCACTGCTTTTAAAATAACCATCTAAGAAAACATTTCAAAAAGCTTTGTATATTTAAGAAGAAGTTTCTGGACTTTTTGACCAGTTTCCAGAATACTTTATTCAGGAGCTGAAAGAATCTTTACAGTGGCAGCCCAGCCAGATGTATGTGAAAACACAAATGTTTTGGTGTGTTTGGTTTTTTTGTTGTTGTTGTGGGTTTTTTTTTTTTTTTTGGTGGTTTGTTTTTTTGGGTTTTTTTGGGGGGGGTGGTTTTTGTTTGTTTGTTTTTTGTTTGTTTGTGGGTGGTTTTTTTTGTTTGTTTGGTTTCTTTATGATACTGAGATACACAAGCAAAAAGCTTTATTTTGGGGGTTTGTAACCAAAGAAGATGAGCTATTATGCATCCTCTTGCCATAGTTCTTACACAGCATCTCAGTTTTGGTCTGAACTGCAACAATTGTTCAAAACCTAAGCCTCAAACAGCATCTGTCTCCACTGACTTTCCAGAAAGTTTTTGTGATGGAAATAAATCTCCATTAAAAAACCCAAATCTGGATCTTTTGTACTGGTTAATCACATATGAACCGTAGCATAAAGCCATGAGAGTTAACGTTACTGATGGCTATAAAAATATTCTCGGAAACAAAAAGATGTTTTGTATTTCTACTGTGTTAGTTTACACATGGCTAATAGTCAAAGCTCGAGTAATTTACTCGATGTTTTGCTCAAAGACTCAACCAATTCATACAAAACCTTCCCAGCTTCTTTCTTGAAATAAGCAAGAAACTGTGCTGTCTCCTAACAGCAGCATGGTTGATCCCTCTTCTACTGAGTAGGATGTTTTTCAGCAAACAACGACAGCAGAAATATTGTCAGTTAAATGATATAGTTAATGCCCCCTGTGTTGCTGTCATTCTCTGTTTCCCAAATAATAATTAATTAATTTTCTGTAGAACTGACGCAGTTCAGTGAGTAATGCTGTTTGTTTGAATACTAATTGATCAGTGATACATATTATGACTTCTGTTCATTTTTTTCTGGCTATTAGTTAATTGTGTGTGTTTATTTTATACATCTAATAGACATTGGTACATACTTCCATACACTTACTTTCTTTTGCCTACCTCACTGTGAATTGCCTCTTTTATTACTGTTTTATTTGTACTTTATTATATTTTCTGCTTCTTTATTCTTCTTCAATTCTCTACTCTGTTTGCCATGGGAGACAGAGGGGCAGGCTTTTTGTGACTGGGGTCCAGGAGTAAATCTCTCCTTATGGGCTTGTCTCCCCTCAAGCCCCCATAAACGTTTAAGATCTGAACCAACCTATTGATTATTCTTGCCATCTGCTTTAGATGTTTTCCGGTTCTGCTGTGTAGATGTCAGGAATGAGCTCTTGGGAGACTACATCACCTCAAAGCTACTTACTTTACAAAGTTGGGTTGTTCTGCCTTGCTCATCCCTCTTACGTTGAACTTCGTTTGCTGTTTAAGGGTGAGCAGTGAGATTTTCTTTGCAGCTTTCCCTTAGACTTCTCTTTCTGTAACTTTGCCTTTTGCTAGTTCTGCCCATTAGCTGTTCACACCTTTCCCCAACATTTATGAACCTGGTGGGCTGTCAGCCCTGGGCTCTGGGGATATACAGTGGTGAACCTTCCTGACCTTGTTGCTGTCAAGCAGCACCTCTGCTCTGTGCTTGTCTCAGTTTACTGGCATATATAAGATAAAGGAGAGATCATTTTGTTGCTGCTTTTACTTTGCTTTGTGGTTTTGGGGTGAGTCATTTCAAAGATCTTTCTGCCTGTGAATTTGTAGACCGCTTCATAAATAAATGTGTTGGATTATGTCAGTCTTAGAGCTATGCAAAAATGACTTAAAATCCAGACGTGGAAACAAGCAAGACTCAAAAGATTTTTTCACTTTTGAGGTGGTCTTTTGGCAGATGCAGACAGGCATCCTAGATCCAGCTTGGTCTCATTTAGAGCTAAGGTTTCATACCTGTTCGTGGTTAGAAACTGGACTTTGATTGAGGAAAACAAGTAACAGAAAAGTAACAAGTAACAGAAAAGTAACAAGTAACAAAATCTTAGTTATGGCTAAACTGAAGTGACTTCCTAGGAACTGGCTTTGTGTGCCCAAGTTCACTTGTTAAGCTCTGTCACCTAAAGGAATTGATGATGTCAGTTGTATAAGCATTTTAGGAATATCTTGAAGACAAAATATTGCTGAGCAGTAAGATACAAAATGTATTTCAGGTATTTTACTAATAAAGGACCCAAAAGTTTAGAGTGTGAGTTAGCAGATGCCAGTTGTCAGGATGCTTTGTGCGGGTGCAGTGGTGCACAACCTTAAGCATCATCGTCTTGCGTGTATTGTCTTGAGTCCTCCTTTTGCCTCCACGTGTTTTGAGCAAGGGCTTAATTTCAGTTATACTAAAAATCCAGTAACTATGCACGTTCTGGAATGTTCATAAATTTATTACAATACATAGCATTCTTTCTTGCTTCAAAGAACAGTATATTTCTGGAAAATAGGTTGGTTTTTTTGAAGACTGAAAACAGGATGAATCAAAATGAGCATAGATTTTGCACGCTCAAATTTTAGAACTCCTGCAAAAAAAAAAAAAAAAAACCCAAAAAAAAAACCCAGAAAAAAATCTGGTCATATTACTTGCTCATAATTGAACTTTATAAAGAACTATATCTTGCTATACTGCCAATAGTTAATGGAGAAAAGATGCTGAGCATTTTCACGTCAAAGTCTGTGTCCGTGCCATGCACAGATGAGATGCATTTCTGATGGAGAAACTGCTTAGTGGAGTTCCTGGGATGAACCTTGGTGAGCAGAAGGATTAGAAAAGGAGGTAGCATTTAGCACTGGCTTTGCTGGGTCTGTGGACAATTAATGCAGGGAGCAATTACTCAGAATAAGTTCATCAAGGATTTTTTTTTTTTTTTTTGCTAAATTTGATGTTTTCTTCAAATTTTAGTTGTTCAGAATATGCTCTAAATGGCTTTTAACAGTTGACTCCTCAGATGTAATGGATATTGGATTAGAATTCATCTGCTCCTTGTATTTAGGATGATTAACAAGCTATGAAAGTGGCCTTGAAGTCAGTTTAAACTACCTTCAGGAACCTTGCTTGCGTGTTTACAGTCCTTGACAATCTAAGGAACTCTCTTCTACTTTGAGTGTGTCTGATCTGATACTTGAAAATGCACTTTTCTCAGAAAAAAAGAGAATGATCTTGCCTTGAATTTGCTGATACATAAAAATGCATATTTGAGTGGATGCGTAACCTAGTGCTGCTTAATCCATTCAAGAAAATAGTTCTGATTTTGCATAGGAGTTCCCTTGGCAGAATGATGGTGACTCTTTCCTCCTGGATTATCTGCTTTTATACACTCACTGTTAAAACCATTTGATGTCATCTGTCTCAGTCTGAAAGCGTTTATTATCTTTTCCTTAGGAAAAATATCTTCAATCTTTGAGATGTTCTGATCTATCCCTTTGTTCTTTGACACTGAATTACCTCAGTGTGCAAGGAAAATATGCAAGGGAGACAGAAATTGAACTTGCTTAGCTGCAAGTCCACCGAGGAAACAAGCAGTTTGTATGCAACTTTGATAGTTCCATCTATTCATAAATGAAACTTTACAGTAAATTAAGTAAGACCTTTTAACAGTTAGGTCCACTGTATTTTTACAGTAAGTGTTTTAGCTCAAGTTAGGGTTTTTTTCAAGAATATTTCCTGTTTAGAAAAATATTTTTGGTGTGCTTTACTCCTATTCACATCCTCTCATTTAAGAAGTACAGTTTGTTGGTTTTTCTGGGTTTTTTTTTGGTTTTTTTTTTTTTTTTAAAAGAAAAGGAAGTTGCTTCAGGACTCCCCTGCAGTACAAACTTCATATGCCACTCAGAAACTGATTACACACTTACTTTTCTATTTGCTTGATTATCTTGATCAGCTTGTTTTGCATTAGGAGGTTGCTCTTTGATGCAATTTCATGCAAGTTTTCCTTCTTTCTTCTAGCTCTTCTGTTCAGTTATGTACGTGTAGGTATCACCCACTCCCAATCACTGATGAGCCTTGCTTAGGAATGGAAACCACTAAGAATAATTGCAGATCCTTTTTTATTTTTCTAGAACATGGGAATTCCTTGCCAATATTCCCATGTTTTGACCCTGTTATTGCTATCAGTGTAATGCATTTTCTTCTTTTGGAAAGAAATGCATTAGATGGATTAGCAAAGCACTAAAAATATCTTTGCTTAACCACCAAATTATATAACCATCCAATTTCTCTTGGCTGCTGGTCGCATGCTTGTGGTGCCTTTTAGAAATCTGCATTTTACAGCATTCCAAGTGAAAAAAAAAGTTTTTGTTTCACTTTAGATCTTCTGTCAGAGTTTCAAATACAGCTTTACATAGAGTTAATCTATTCTGGAGACCTCTGTTAAGACAGAACAGGAGGCAAATGGTTAATCATCACTAAGATTAATTAAATCTTTACCAATTCAAGAGTTTTCTCAAAACTTATCTTAAAGATCTGAAGTGATCTATGTCTCAATATGCCTTTCAGTACTTGACTGTATAAATAAGACTAGTAGCAAGTTGATGTTATAACTCAAATTCTCTTTGCACTGGTGAATGAAGAAAAAAGAGGCTCAATTTAAAAATGTAGGCAATTGACTGTAATGCTCATCAAAAATGCTTGTGGTGAGGTAACTTTGTAAACTGCTGGCTTTTTTTATTTCTTTATTGCAAAAAGATCACGTTGTATTGCAGTGGAACTCCTGCCTGCGGTCGGGTTGCCTGTGATAGAGCTACAAGATCGTTGGGAATGTGACAAGTTCACTCGTATCCAAACGTCAACCACGTGTCACCTTAGTCTGCAGTTACAACCTTTCCTGCTGTTTGTGTTTCTATTGTGTAGCTGTAATGAAAACAAACAAAAAATAACGTGTGAAAAAAGGAAATGATGCCATCAGAGCAATCCCCTTGCATGTAAGGGACGAGACTCTACCTATACTCAGCTGGCTCAGGGCATGAAACCATCCTGAAAGGTAATTTAGCACCTTTTATTGAAATACTCTGATATATCCTATTATATAGGTGTTTGGTGTTGCTCAGAAACAATGCCTATAGAGATAGGCACAATACTAGGCCTTTCCCACTTTATTCAGTGCCAGAAGATGAAGTTACCATCATACACAGCATCATCTTAAAGCCGGCATTGCTCATGTTCCGCTTCTGGAGGTGCGTGTCCACAAAGGGTTCGAACTTTCTGCGCCAAGCTTTGTCCTGCTTTCACCTGTCATGTTCTCCACCAGTGAGTGGAAGAAGCCTCTGCCTTTTTCAGACCCTTCTCAGAGTTCATCTCTGCAGGCATGGGTCTTGTTGAGTACAAGCAGAGAGCTGAAGTTGCCACTACTTGATTCTGATTCAACAACGTACAATTGCCCTTGCTCTCGCGCCATTCTGTCTGGAAAATTTGTCTCCACATGTCCCATCCCATCTTTTAGATTGTGCAGCCTCTGGGACCTGGTTTTAAATGACTGCAGTGGTGGAACCTAGTCAACTTGTCATGTTGACCCTGAAGGACAACTTTAAAGTGTACTTTATTGATCCTAGAGGTCAGTTATGCAAAAAATAATAATGAGACTCTGGTAGTTGTGTGAGGTGTTGGTTTTGCCTCTTTTTCTTGTGCCCTTCATTCTGAAGGAATGAGCTGACTTGCCAGGTTCTGATCAGCAACTTGTCATTGCTGTTACTTGGCTAATTGAGGGAAAGCAGGGGAAAAATTGGTCAAGAGCTTTTAGAAAATTCATCTTACTATTAAAATAGTTCCTGTGATTACTGTCTTTAGGAGCGGGCAAAATATCACTTGCTAAAATTTTTAATCAGAGTACAGTTAAATAAATGGCTTTTAGTCCTTTTACCCTGTACCTTTGGAAGATAAAAGCGTGAGCTGAACCTGGCGTGTTTTTAATTTATTCTTCACGTAATCCATTGGTGAAATGCTAAATGCTGGCCATGCCAACGTCAACAGCAAAACTCCCCCTGGTTCCAGTGACAGCAGGATACCGCTGATGGAACTGTTGCACATCTTGTGGCACTCACAGGTAGCTGAAAGTCCAAAGCCAAGACGCTAGAAGTCTCCAGCCAGACCATAAGGGATAGATAATCATGTACAGAAACAGTCCAGTTAGCACTGAAGGAAAGCTTTCGGTTCTCAATATGCTGTCTTAAGGGTCTACCCTTCATAATTCCCAGAAAAACAAAGAGTTTGGGCTTATTTTATGAATTGCAAAGGAACTAATAGAACTTTGGGAGAGTTGTTCCTTTCCCTTTGCAAACAATGAAGGTTCTGTAATGATCCTTATGCCAAGCACTGTGGCTTTCTGAGACTGGAGTATGGTATAGCTCAGGATGAGGAAGGGTGACGGACAGGATTTAGTCTAGGAAGATAACATCCTATGTTAAAAAAAAAAATAAATCTTGGATTACATGGGCTTGCAAGGGAAAGAGCTGATGGTGGAGGTTGCTGCTGCTTATTTTTTGCATTGCCGCTAGCGGGTTATTGCACGTGCAGTATGGCAGAGGGAAAGAGGATGCTGGACCCTTGCAGACAGCTGGCTCCCTGCTGTGCTTTTTCCCAAAGGATGTTTAGGAGCAGGCATGGAACGTGCTGTGAAATTCTGGTAGTGGCAGCCAGGCAGCCTTGTGATAGAGGCAGCAGCTCTGGGAAAGACGATGATCGGGAGTGGGCTGCTATTGCCTGCAGAATAATTCCGTGGGCACTCTGCCTGCATGCTGCTCTTCCCCAGGTATTCGGCCAGCCAGGAGCCAGCTTGGCTTTGGTGAACCGGTCTAGTGCGCTGTGTGTGCTCTCAGGCCACGCAGGCTGGACACTGTTGTATATATTCTTTGGCCAGGCTTGTGCGTAGACAGGTACAAAGGGAAGCACTGCCTAATCTAGCTGGTCTGCTCTAAGGATAAAATCTGATGAGTTCTGGTGTATGTCTGCAGCCGTGAAGGCTGTATAGCCTCTGCTAAAAAAAGAAAGTGCTTTAGGTAACGTGATGAATGGCATGGTGCAATACAAAGTGAGTTTTAATAGAACATAGTGTCATATATTCTAGGAATATATCTATACATTATCATATATATTCTAGGAATTTATCTATGGGTTATCATATATATTCATAGCAAGCTAAATATGTGACATTCAGTCTATCTCCTGTAATCAAGAGCTGACCTTTTGGCAGTAGCCGTGAAATAATATGCAGCAGAATCTTGTTAATTCACGTTAATGACTTCGGGGACGCATCAGGGATTAGCTGATTTTTACAGCTTAGCACGCGAGGGAAACACGATGACAAAACTTCAGAGATGCACACTTCAGCAGTATGATCTCTGTTAATTTATGCTGATAGTAGCAGTGTAGCTGTAAACATATTTGCAATATGCAAGTGAATGTAGTATCATTAATGAAAGCAACAATGATTTCCTGAAGTGACGCATCAGTACAGCAGCCTATTTTTAAATATCTTCAAAGAAACAGCACCAATCTACTAGTTACCAGAGGGTGAGATCAATGAAGTGGTTCTGAAGGTAGCAGATGTTGTTTTTTAGCATTAGTGAGAACGTTCTCTTCCTATGTCATGTCATATCATATCATATCATAAAATAAATGCAGCTAAAGGTACCTGGGAAAAGAATTATACTGACTGGCATAGTAGTATGCAGGTGTATACGTAGGTAAAACGTGCATGGAAAGCTTTATCTTTAGGTTGAATTACTTGAAAATTACATACACTGAGCCATTTAATTTTTGTTATGCTTTTAGCAAAAGAAGGAGCTGAGGCCTCTCTATTGGAAACGTGGGGTGGACTCGTTACCGTGCACTGGTGTGTCAGCAGAGAAGCCTGACTAAATAAGGCGATGCATGAGTAGAGCTTATCAGGGCTTGACAGCAATATAGTCGGCTAACAGCTGATACAGTAGCCCATCTTTTCTCTGCTATCACCATCTGTCTACGCTGCACAGGCATGTATGTTTATTGTCTGCTCCCTTGCTGATTGTGCTCCAAACGTAGCCCCGCACCTTTTCTTTTCAGCTAATTTATGCCAGAAGTCACAGGAGTGAGCTTGCAACCCTTAGCAAGCCAAGCGTATTTGTATTAGTTTTTAATGAAAAAATACGTATGGAGTCGTCAGCTTTCAGAGTTCAGGGAAGAAGGGTCCTGTCCCTTCTGCTGCCTCTTCCACCACATAGTCTAGAGGGACTGAATATTATTATGAATGAAGTTAGTAGGCCAGTAAATAATCTTTGGCACCTGGCCTGCTACAGAATGTCCCAAAACAGTCAAACTGGTGACCTGGAAATATTTGTTGATACTGGGATTGAATGTAAATATCTGTGTGTGTGTGGCCTTTTTTGAAGGGGGTTCTGAAAAATACCATACGTTAAATACTTCCCATTCCTTCCATGATTTGGGAATCCCTCCTTTTCTTGCAAGTATCAAGTCATTAAACTGCAAGGCCCTGAATTTAAGAGCGGTGACTATTCAGGCAAGCATGGTAAAGCCACTGAAATTCCTTAGTCACTGAGAGATGCTTTATTTTGAGGAATTCTATTCACAAATTTTATCTTGTTAATTTCTGGAAATACACTTTGAAAATACTTGAATTGTAGCCATCGTATAAATGATGTGGACTTAGGATTTCACTTTTGCTGGTTCTTTTAAAGCTGTTGCACTCTGTCCATATTTGATCATGTTTTCATACCACAAAAATTTACTCTCTGTAATGAAGGCTGTCTCACTTGGAATTAAAAAAAAAGAAAAAAAGAGAGAAGGTTTGAAGCAGTTTAGACTTCTGCAAAACATGCCTTGTAGTAGTACCTGGTTATCTGTTCATATATAATAGCAAGAGAAGGAAGTTTAGTCAACAGAGATGATCCACCAACCCCACCCACACTATCATATTTTACTAACCCCTGCAGAAGCAAATACAAATGTTTTGACTAAAAAGACAAACAAATTTATTTGAAAACATCCAGGAATGATTTAATCTTGAAAACAACCAACCAAACAAAAAAAACCTAGACAAAACAAAAACGAACCAACTTTCAGCCCCTCTGCTGGGAAGATTAGAATTTGAAAGTTATTGCCAGAGTATGATGCTCATCCAAACAAACAAAAATGACAGTTGTTAATTGTAGGAAGAGATGATTATGCCTAACTTTATTATGATGAGGCTGTATTTTCAGCATCTCATTAAAGCCTATTCTCTACTTCTCTACAGCTCGTGCTTCTCGTGAGTTCTAATTTCCAACCTCTCTCAGGTGATTTTTAACATTATTGTTTATTAGCTAGGACTGATCTTTTCCATCATATAGTATTTTAACAAAGTCAAGTCCCACATGTGTAGTAATTCATCCATTCAGAAGTCGCTTCATCAGGTTCCAATGTTTATTTCTCATCCCGTGACTCCAGAAGCAGAGTCTGTGATGTGCAGACGTGACTTCATCATCTTAAAATGAACAAGTTGAAAGCTTGCACACCAAAATCTATAGAAAATTGGGTTTATACTTCCAAAACTGCCGGTCACATTCCTTTTTGCGTAGAGCAAAAAAAAGAAATTTGATGGGGGAAAAAAAACCCAACCCTTTTTCAATACATTTTTCAGGGACATTACTGTCCCTGATTAAACTTCTTAGCTTCTGAGGGGTGCATTTTTCAGGTTGTAAACACAAATTCTCATTTGGGGCACTAAAGCATTTCTTGTAGGTGCTGAAGTGCTACTTCATGTAACAGGATCTGAGACCTGGCAGCAGAATATCCTGCTGCATGTACTGCAAACTACATCTTGCTGTAAAGGAGAGGGTCAAGTCCTGAGTATATAGCCTGTCTAGTAAAGAGGGCAAGATCGGTCATCTTTGTGTAATTCTGGACTTTTCTGAAGATGAAATTACTCCAGGTGCATGCTGGCTTGTCCTCATTTTCTCATATAAACTGGCTTAATTTGAAATATTTTGTCTGTCTCTGCTAATGGTAAAATTACCAGAAGAAATCTCATTGCCTTTTTTTTTTTTCTTTTTTCAACAAAAAGCTCAAACTTATAAAAATAATGGGCTTCGTTGGAGGAGTTATGTTGTGAGGTCAACCTGCTGGTATTTTCTGTAAGGGCAGATTGTTAAGAATCTTGGCTTGTTCTTTTAAATGTACACAGGAGGGGTATTCTCTGTGAGGAACCTGTTCCTCCTCAGAGAAAGCAATTCTTATCTCTTGTGCTATGAAATGTTTGCGAGGGTTGTCGGTAGGGTGCTAATACGGAGGGATACTCTCTCTCTTCTATGCTCAAGTTACAATATACTAAGCAAATATTTATTAACAGCCCTTTCAAAGGCAGGGCAATGTCAGCAACTGCACTTGACACATCCTGGGTAACTAGGAAGCTTAGCTGCTTCCTGCCCCTCTCTCAAACACCACGTTGGTTGTCTCACTGCACACGAACAAAGTACATTATTTCTTCGCTTCCATCCCCAGCAAATAAAAAAAGAAAGCCACAATTAAAGATACTGCTGTTCCTGCTGAATCGGAACGTTAGATTCATCATCTGCTCCTTGGCTCTAACTCTTCCCCTGTGTCTCTGAGCAATTGTTTAGCACTGGAGACAGAGCTGCAGACCATCTAGTCATTCCGCTTGTGGCCGTGGTGGTTGCTGCTCAGCTTGGCTAGGTGTGTGACTAATGACTGCAGGGGGATTGCCGCTCTGTCCTGGCATTTCGCACAAACACGGGGAGTTTCTCACAATTTCTTCTCCTCCGTGTTTAATCCAGTGCTTTTCCTATCAACACTTCTGAAGGTGACGTCTCCTTTACGGAGCCTTACTTCCTCACCTGTCTGTTGTAGTCCCTTCCAGCCCTGGTGAGCAGGAGCCGGCTGTTTTGCACGTTCTCCCATTGTAGAGGGTTTGAATAACTAGAGGAGCTGGGGAGATGCTTACGCTGACCCAAATAGATTAATTTTGGAGAATCTGTTGCATTGTCGTTCTGTGTTTCCGTCAGTATTTCTGTGAGCTTATTTGTAGACCCTGGTAAGATCGGTACGGCGGTGTGCACCTGTTCCTCTACATCTTTCTCCTATTTTGCATCTTGTCCTTTCATGAAAATGCAGGGTGAGAAGAGGTGAGGGAAAGAAGATCTGCCACAGGAATTTCTGTTTCGGGGTTGTATTTCACTTTCAAGTTTTTACCTTTGTCGCTGTGAGATCATGTGCCGAAGTCTTGGCGATGCAAAAGCTAGAAGGTGTTAAGAATATACTCGGGAGTGGGGGTGACCACTCAGCCCATGTGCAGCTGGCTCCTTGGTGTCCTTGAGCAAGAGGGCTTGGGAGGAGGCTGAGTGGATTGTCTTGCTGACAGCAGCCCACTCCTGACTCCCAAGGGTTCAAAGACAGCTGAGAGTGGGTAGGGATTTACTGGATGGAAATAATGCAGACGGGAAGCATCAGACAGTGTCACACGCTGTCTACCTCTGCGCATACAGTGCAGGAGTGGAATGAGGGGCCACTGCTGCTGGCTGGGTGCCTTGGTGATGAGGTCCCTGCCCAGACACAGTGGGGCATTTAGACACTGTTGCTCTAGGTTAGAGACGGTCATTTAGCAGCAGTAGGAGAGCAGGAAAAGCATTTTTCTCCACCTTCTCATTCTCGGTCTTCTTGAGTACTGAGGGATGGGCAGCAGGTTGTTGCCAGGCAGGAAGGAATCGTGTTTGTGTAGGCAGATGAGGCCCCGTGGTGTCCTTCGGCCAGGTGCAGGGCCATGCTCTCCTGCACCTCTGCTGATCTACCTGGGACGAGCAGCGTGCTGCAAGCATAGCTAATGTGGCTGTGTTTATTCTGGAAGATCTCAACTGCTGTGCTGCAGCCATCTCTGTATCTGTAGTGTTCTGGCTGTCTGAACACCGTGACAGATGATGAGTTATTTGCACGCAGTTTTCCCCTGATGGCACGAGCACCGTTGATCCTTTTTCTCCCTGGGCACTTTGATGCAGCCATGCTACGGACACTCATCAGTGCTTCATGCTGTCTCTTTCCCATAGTGTGTTCTGGAGTGTTTTGTTTAGCTTTTGAAAGGGATTAAACCCTTTACACCAGAAAATCCTCTTGTATGTTTCTGTCATAGTACCGCTGGCTCGGTTTGGGTTTTTTTTTTTTTCTTCTTAAGGCACTTTGACCAGGAGGACTATTCTGGCAACTCCTTCCTGTAGGGACGCTGTGTTAAAAACTCCTTTACCATTATTTTACCTCCTTTGCCATTTGCCAAAACTCCTTTACCATTACCTTGACTGTTTGCCATACCTGGGTTCATCATTCCTGACTCACTGAGTTGTCTCCAGAGTAATTAACCATCTCCGCGTAGATTTGCGTTCTCTTGTAAATGAACTTCAAGTTGTACTCCCTGTGTATCAATGTTAAAAGACTTTTTGGGGTTTTTTGCTGGTTTTGGATCATTTTTAGGTACAACTCTTGGGGCTAATCTTCTGTCAAAAGCTCTAATGTTCTGCATGCTTCCTTTGAAATCTCTACGCTGGCAATTTACCTGAAGCCATTCATTCTAGCACAGGACCATATTTTAAGCACGGTGTTGGGAAAGTTTCTCTCATTGCCTTAGTTTCGTCCCATCTCCTAGCTATAGCATGTGGTGTAGTAAACATCTGCTGGGGGGGAAAAAAAAGTTTCAGTGATCTCATGTAGTTTTTAGTGCCCCACGATGTCACTCTGTGTAGATGCTGCATATTTCTGTTGGGGTTTTCTTTAACTTTTTTTTTGTCTGTTTTTTTTTTTTTTTTCCTGTTTTCCACAAATTATGTACATGAATATAAACTCAAGTCACATTCCCCTCTTTCTTCCTTTCTTTTTGGAGCAATTCTTTTTGTAATCCTGGCAGCAGAGTGGCCCACCTTCAGCCAAAAAGGCCTGATCTGATCTCCACAAAAGAGCTCTTCAGTTTGGTGGCTTAAGTGGTTAGCGCAGGTTCCGACTCGGAGCAGGCACCCCCAGTTCGGGTTTCACACTTCCCTATTCAGTGTCCTAATTCCCAACAGAGACACAAAGGATGTGCAGCACTGCACATTCTGCCTTAGCAGTGGCTTCTGAATACTGACCATAAGCCACTCTGTGAGCTGTATTTAAATGCATGAATTTAGAGCTTAAATTCTTGAAAGTTTTATACGTCCCAAAGCTCATTGTCACAGAGTCACTCACCGTAAATCCAGGTGAGAGAATGTATTAGGAATATGTCTCTGAGCATTTCTTTTAGACAAGTTTAAGCTTCCTGCAGAGGTGGGGTAAAAATGAAATAATGAGTGAAATAATAAGTGGGTGGGTGAGCTGAGAGCCATCCCCCCAGGCTGAGTACCCACACCAGCTAATGGACACTCCAGGGTCACTCCGCTTGCTTCACTGGCCGCTGAACTGTCATCTCCTTGCTGTGCTCTTCTCATCCGAGTGGACTTGAACAGTAGGGGCCATACAGAAGATGACTGAAGTGAACTTCAAGGTGGTGCAAGTTAGAGATGTTGAGGTGCTCCTGTCTGCATGATGAGGACAGGGGGAGGGGGAAATCCAGTTAAAGCGTGTTTTGATGATACATGACCTTCCTGTGACACACGGCAAATAATTCCAAAGGTGATTAGGGAAGCACATTTAAGCCATATTTTCAAAGTAGCCAGAGCAGTAATAGGTAACATTGTGTTGGTACCTGTGCAATCTTTATTTCTTTTAACCAAAAGATTTACTTTAAGTTGATAATACCATTTTTTGTTTTCTTTTAATACATTGCCTACACTGCTGAAAACAAGCATTTTCCATTTTTGAGTCATTATCACCTCCCTGGGATGTTTCATCCCACAGTGAGACAAGCTTTTCCATGACAGCTTATGCTACTAAGGAGGAGTTTTGATTAAAATCATCATCATTTTCTTTTACCGGTGCTGAATTTCCCCTCATTGCCAATAGGACCAAGAAATGCTGCTGCATGGAATGCTGTAGTACTAACTAACACCATTTTTTCGTGGCATACCTTGCCAAAAGAACAAACTGCATAGCTGAACTTCAGAATTATGAACGAATACTGTTTACATCTGCAAGTAGGAAAAGATGATGCACCCTTCCCCCTTCATTGTTAAGTGGTAAATTGTTGCTATGGTGATCATTCTTTCCATCTCATCAGCTATAACCTGGTTTTCCACATCAACTGAATAGCTGCAAGCAAAGCATGATCTTTATTATTTATTTTTAATATCGGTTAATACTGTTTTGCTACATAGTTATTGTCTTGGGACTTAACAGCATCAAGATGCAATGAATGTAAGCAAGATAGTTCTAATTTTGTAACACTTAGATCTGTGCACTCATCAAAACAATCTTCGTGTAGCTGCCAAGAGCTTTAAGTAGATTTCTTAAAGGAAGCTTATTTCTGGTGTGTACAGTTGAGTTGATTTGATTTTATTTTGGGGGTGGGGTGGTGTTTTTGTTCTTTGAGAGACTCTAAGCTCTTGTAGCAAATATGCGAGACACTTGGTAAACCTCTGAATAAGGTCTCGGTGAAGCAATCTGTTGTTTGTTGGTTAAGGTGAGGAAAGCAGGGTTTCTGTAGTAAAATGTCACGGGACAGCTTCATTTTCTCGCAGCGTAAATCGGTGCCGCACAGCTCACGTGCAGAGAGGTGCCCGCACTGCAGGCGCAGTAAGCCAGGTGACCTGTTGTAGAGTCACCAAAGAGCAAACCAGATCAGCGTGGTCTGGATGTGGTCCTGTGCATATACACACCAGATCTGTGTCAACAAAAGGGCGGAATGGGCATGTGGGCCATCAAAATATTGCCCCATTCCTTTTGTTCCTGTTCCTTTCCGTTGTTTCCTTTTCATGTAAGATTTGAAGATGTAACCACATTAAGTTGCCAGGCAGCAAATGAGCAACTCTGTGCTTCTAATTTTACTCATGTTCCAGTATAATTAATATTTTTTTAAAATGTCTTTATTATTATTTTTTTGGTGGGGAGCTTTTTCCCCTGTATTTCATCTGCATTACTCAGGCCTGTTTGAAATTGTACGTCATGATCCGTAAAGGAGCAAGGTCATGTCTCAGATGAGGTTTTCTATTTATTGCCTGCTCTGTGGTCCAGAAGAGGCCCTGCAGAAGAAAGAAGTATTCTCAAAGATTCTACTCGAGCCTTGCATTCCGTGTAAAAGCAATCCTTCTAATTATCATATATGAAAATGTAAATAATCCTCTTAGTTACTTTGTTAGTAGTCTTTTTGGGTTCTGTATATGAACCGGTATTTTTCACATCTCAGAATACTGTGCTGCCACAGGCAGGCTTCCTGTTCCATGTTCCTGACCTATATTTGCAAAATAATGTTGCTATATATTTGCTAAATAATGTCAGAGACGATCTCTCAGCAGAGCAGTCCCTTCAAGGGTATGGTGAGAGTTAGAGTACAACTGTAAGTGTGTTACCTACAGAAGCAGACTAGGAACTGGATTGGTATTTCCAGTAAGAAGGATACTACTGCACAATTTTAAATCTCAAGATACCTTGCATTTCTGTATTGCTTAGATCTTTTGGAACGACTTAGTGTGACCACCAAAGGATTAATCCTTTTGGCCAAAACACAGTTCTCTAAGTAGCCTGACAAAGTACTCCATGGAATTGAAGAATGCTGTTCTTCCTTCTAGCCACAGAGGATGAGAACGTACAGAGAAAGCCTGTTGTAAAGTTGCCTGAGCCAAAACAGCCATCGCAGCGTTCTTGCAGTAGCTCTTTGCTTTGCCTGGCTTTTATCAGTATGGTGTTTGAGTGTGTGAATCTGCTGATCTTAGTTCCATGGGCAGTCTTGGTGCTTAATTCCCCCTCTCCAATCTGTAGGATCGTACAAACCAAGCACCTGCAGAAGAATGCACCAAACCATACGAGGCACAAAGTCCTTGCACGTGTTTCACAATCGCATGGATGGACCACAGAAAGACCTTGTTGTCATGTACTGATCCTTTTTCTGTTGGGGGAGGGATAAAAACAATTCCGGCACTTGAAGCAAAAACTGATTGTGAAAGAGAAGCAGCTGCTCCGTGTTTTGTTGTTGCATTTTCCCGAGTAACATTTCCTACAAAAGCAGCAATCATTCCTTGGTTAACCGGGAGCAGAGCGACCCAAGGCTCAGTAGCCCCCAGTGCCAAAAAAAGAGTTGAGTAGTCTTTATACCGAGCTCTTTATTTACTCAACCTTCTCACTTCCTTAGTTTCAAGTACGTGTTTAGCCTGCAGGACCAGTGAACCAGTACCAGGGATCATCTGCAGACAAGAGACAAGGATTGATCCGAGTGCAGGAATGACTGGCTAAGACCAGGGCGGGGAGAAGGTGGTTCCTTTCAGCTGTGCTCTTCCTCAGATTTAAACATAGATGAAACTACAGCCTTGCTTTACCTGTTTTGCTTTATTTGTCTTCCACAGTCCCTTAAAGGGGTCTAGTGTGCTCCTTTGTTACATGACTGTAATTGGGAATTTGATGACCTGGAAAAAATATATTTGGGCAAAATGCCAGCTGCAGAAGACAATCCTCTGAACAGTAGGGCCGTACACATGGGAGCTTGTATTTCTTTCTGTATTATTTCCCTCTATAGTAACTACAGGATTTTTTTTAGTGCTTCGATTGCAGTTGTTTCTGAAGCCCCGTAGACGTTTATGTAGTTCAAAAAATGGTTCAACAAAAGACAAAATCAAAACAAAGCCACATTTGCCACATAAAAGGACATAAAATAACAACTGATTTTTATTCCCCTTGAATGTGTGAAAGTGTGCACAGGTTGTCCTGTTTGCCAAATTCTACCTGTTTTCTGTAGCCAGCATTCTGTTTATTCTGCCATCTATTAATTCAAAAATAGCTGGTTGTAAATTCTTCTGTGTGTAGTTGTAAACAGACTTTGTGGCCACGCTATATTAAAAATAATTCAATCCTATTTCTTAGTGGTGTTGAAACAGATTAGAAAATACAGCTACAAAGTTCCAGATTTGAATTGATTATTTGTGCCAAAAAAAAAAAAAAAGTAAATTATTTTCTTTTTTAATGTACAGCTTCAATCATTTTAAGTTTGAATGTGCTGCCATACAGTGTTCTCTCCGAAGGACAGATAGATAAAGGTGCCGGTGGGTGCCTGCCACCAAGTTATCTGTTGCTATAGATTGAAATGTATAGTTCCAAAACCAGTTCAGGTTAGAAAAGATAAATAGTACTTTAAAAAAAAAAAAAAAGAAAGAAAAATCAAAACCGAAATAAGAACAAACAGTAAAACCAAAAAGCTCTTTTACCTTTGGATTCCTCTGAACCTGGTCAAGAACTGCAATTCAGTCTTCTAGCAGAAGTGTCAAACCAAGTTTCACAGCTTAATTGCTGCTGAGCGTATTTTATTCTGTTCTTAACCTGTTTGTCTTCTTGCCTTTTAACAGTTCTGCTCTCTGGTATGAGCCTGACACTGTTAAGGGAACTTGCCTCAACAAAATGTGCTTTGTTCCTCTTTAACACTCCGAAAAAGATGTCATCTGGAGGCTACAGAGGGAAAAACTCTAAGACCTTTCATAAATATTTTCATCTGAGATTAGTGATGCTGCTTTTGTATCCCACAGCCTCTCACCCCAGCAAGCTGTGAGAGAGAAACATGGTTGTTCCATCCAAAACGCATCATAATAAGAGAAAGAAAAATAAGTTTTTAATTTAAAAAAAAAAAAAAAAGGGAAATCTCATTTGTAGTAAGTAAATCAACAGACAACAGCAACATAGAGATTGGTCTCATTAGCTAAATTACTTTGTAGCTGTGTAAAATTTTCTGCATGTAAAATATTTGGGATTAACTATCCCAGATTCTCTCATCCACTTGCAGGATAACGGTGCCTTTTCCTAGTGTGGCTTACAAGTGCTTCAGAAAGCAGTTGGCTTCCTGGATTTGCTCCAAGCTAACTGATATATTTTACATGTAAACCAAATCGTGTTCTGGAATCATCCTCATCTGTAGGAGAGGTGACCACTGTAAAGAATAGATGGATGACATTAGTACAGTAGTTACCACGAAGAGCATTGGACTGCAGAAAGCTTTAGAGATAATACATTGATTTACTTGAAAGGACACTAAAATAATGTAGGAACAGCCTTCAAAGAAACCTACTGAGTAATTCTGGTTGTGACGTTGCCAGTACGGAGAGAAAAGTAGCGAAGCTTGCGCTGATTGTTAGACATGATGTCATATTAATTGGTCCAAATGACAGCCCTTTTTCCTTTTGTTTGCATCCCTTTTAAAACAAATTTCAAGAAAAAGAAGTAAGGGTGTTGCAGTTTCTGAATTCCAAACTGCACATTATCAACGCTTGCGTTAGGTGTAATTCATACACTTCAATGCAGAGATATTGTAGGAGGAAAAGCAATTAGTTGGAGGTGGACTCTTCTTTGCTTAATTATCCCATCTCCAACAGGGCTAAATTCAGCTCTGACATACACTGGCAAAAACCTCATTCACCCAGAATCAACTGTTCGGTCGCAGCACTGCGGTACATGGTGCTGGGGCCTCACCAGATGGCATTTCTCCTTCAGGTGAGTGTCACTCGAGGTGTGTATACACTGCAGGCAGGTCAGGCGAGGGAGCTGTTTTGTTTGCATTTAATAGCAGCATGCTTTCTAGACCTACATGAAGCTTGGCCTTTTCACACCTCTGTGTAGGTCAGTGTAATGTTGAGGAGTACAAGGCTTCTGTGTAGGAGGATAGCGTAGAAGGGGCTTCCTTATTTTCCTCTCGTTGGTGAGAGAATGTGATGTGTATTTGCAGGAAGAAAGCTGGATATCCTGACTGTTTCAACTGCTACCTGTGTGGCTTCAGGTGCTCCAGAGGAAGGGGGACCTTCGTAGAGCTCGTGTGGATTTGGTGGCATATACTCGCCAAAAGAACTAGGAGCTCTTACCCTGGGTGGTGAGGGACTGGCACGTCTGCCTTCTAACGCAGACCGTGCAATTGCCAGAAGAACCGTCCCAGCATCGCAGACAGAGTCTTCTGCCAAATGTTCCTGAGATGCTGCCGTGGGAGTCAGCCTTCCTTTTTCTTTGACAATATTCGTGCTTCTCGCACACTGCAGTAGATTTAACAAGAAAGCGGAGATCTCTTTTTAACCCACACTATCACATAGGACCCTTCAGGCTCTTATCTTGCCCTGTTTCCTCAAAACTAGTCGTTAGGACCTCAGGTGGCTGGGTCCTTAAATACAATTTTACCTGACCAGCCCATTCGGTTCCAATCTTCCATGCCAGAGACAGCTTTTAGTTCCTTTCTTCCTCCAGAGATTTTCTTCTCTCCTTTTTCAAACAAAATGCACCTTTGTAAGATCTACAGATGAGGTTCCTACTTTCTTGGCACTGGAAACTCCGTGTGTTTTTCTCAAGGTAGCTGAGACCATTCTTTCCTGTACTAAAAAACCCCCAAAGCTGTCCCCATGCTGTCTCACTTGTAGGCTGGTAATCCCTGATTGTATCATACCATCTTTAAAAGCAGAAGACTGATTCTGGCCTTTCTGTGGAGATAATATACGAGGTACCTGAAATTATCAGTAAAGGAAGCTGCATCTTGAATTTTCCATGATGCTGTCACACTGTAAAATGTGTGATATGCTTAAAATAAGGAAGCCACTTCTGTTTTTACCTAGAGAGCTAGGCCATGGGAGAGAACTACAGTGCAGTGATTCCTGTTGCGACCAGTATGCTCACTGTCCAGATATGGTGGAAATGAACAGCCCTGTGGTTTCAATTGCTTTTCAGACCCATTAAACATGAGGAAAGGTATCATTCTTCTCCCCAGGGATGGCTCTTTGAACAAACTCACAGAGAGGTTGAATTTCTGCACACGTGAGCTCTGATTTAAGTATGTGAAAATCCTAGACCGAAGAACTCCTAAAAGCTTTCTTTGTATTTCTACCTGCTTTGTGGAATTCAGCCTTGATTGTCAGGTAGAAATCTCATCTCTGACCCTAGCCCTTCAAAAAGAGGTCATTTTGTATCCTATTTTCTCAGCAACAGTTTGAATCGAGAGTAAGTCCCTACTTGTTACCTAGTGACTTCACCCTTCCGGTGAGAAATGGTCTTGCAGATTCACGCACTCGCTGCCAGATCACGCTCCTGCCAGGGCAGCAAGACTGCTGTATGGGATGCAGACTCACATGCCCTTACCTAGTGTCAGCTAAGCACAATGGGAGGTCGGATTCCACGTTGGGTAGATAGACGCTTCATCGGTGCGTACCGCTGGAATTCTGGTGATCCTTTGTCAGGGGAGAGATTTTTGTTATTGGCAGTATTTTGGTAATGAGCTAAAATGGAATAATCTTTGAATGACCTTGCCCTGATCATCTTGAGTTACCACGTTCTTCGAGGAAGAGTGTGTTTACTTTCTCTGCCCTTCCAGTGGCTCTTCAAGATTATCCTCCTGTAAACAGCAGAACTGATGCAAGACTGAGGTCTTCCGTGTTGCTGACTGTGTTTCTCCAAGAGATTCGTAAAATAAGGTGCATATTCAAGTGAAGGTGGGTCTGTGCGCACTCTAGGAAGGATCATTTTACCTTGGTACACCACCAGACAATACAGGTTGTCGTGGGGGTTGTTCAGTCCAGAAAAGAGAAGGCTCTAGGGAGACCTTAGAGTGACCTCTTGGTGCATAAAGGGGACCCACAGGAGAGATGGGGAGGAGCTCTTCATCAGAGAGTGATAGGGTGAGGGGTAATGGTTTTAAACTGAAAAAGGGTAGGTTTAGATTAGATATTAGGAAGGAATTCTTTACTGTGGGGGTGGTGAAACACTGCAACGGGTTGCGCAGAGAAGCTGTGGATGCCTCTTCCCTGGAAGT
>JANHGN010017527.1:701-29926 GCA_024605025.1 Megaceryle maxima | reverse complement strand
GAGGTGTCCCTGCCCATGGTAGAGAGATTGGAACTAGATGAACTTTAAGGTTCCTTCCAAAGGAAACCATTGTGTGATTCCAAGATAACTCATCCAGCCCTCAGGCTTGTTTCAGGGCACTGCCTTCCCCGGGGATTTGTCAACCCTTTCCCTGCCAGGAGGGCATGCCCTTGACAAGATGAGGCTCCTTTAAAGTCCTCAAGAAAAACAATGGGTGAAAAAAATATTTTCCTGTCACTTTCTGGTGTTCAGAGCCATGCAGTTACCACTGGCTGCCAGCTATGTGAATTGTTGTAGCAGCACTTTGTCCCGTAGCAGTATTTACTGAAGACATGACGGGCGCAGACCTCAGTCAGGTATGTCTGTGCTGCCTGCAACACCATCATTCAGTGCAGGCAGAGCAGGTCCAGTGCTTCTGGCAGCCTGGCTGTGCACAAGGGAGAGCATCCAGCATGTGGCCCTTCTCTGATGCTCATAAAAGCTCAGAGATCTGCAGTTTAGGGAGGTAACTTATTTAAGGTACTGTATGTGGAGAGTATCTTCTGAGGCTAAGGAATTACCTGCCTGTCGGGGCACCCGATCTCAATATTGGGCTTTAGTAGAAGGAGCTTTTTGGTGTGAGGGGGACCGTGTGGTGTTGCCTAATAGGAGATCCTTGTCTTATCAGCTGCTCCTGTGTTGGGGTCACAAGGGTCAGTTAAAGCCATCAGCACATAGATAAGATCTGGAAACTCCGATGAGTCTATATTTGTGTGAGGAGAGGACAAGATATTTTGATTGAATCATTTGGGATTTACTTCCTCCCTCCTGGCACAGAGTGGTCTTTACACTAAAAGTCTGCTGTTAGGGACTCAGAAAGGAGAATACTTGATAATGTCAGGGCTCCAGACAAAGAAGACTGTAGTAAAGGAAAAAAAAACCCAAGCAAATAGCTCATGACTAGCTCTGTTCAGAGGGTCTCAGAATGGTTGGCTTTGTGAGTCTACAATAAGTTGTTACTCTAACGAGTGGTTACTGCTAAATACACAAAAAAAAACCCAACAAATCCTCAGCCTTACCGTGCAGATCTGCCTGGCTTCAGCTGAACAAAGCAGTCAAGGAGTGCTCTAAGCAGGAATAAATAGGCGCAGTCCCTGGAGGCCACAAAAGCCCTTTGGGCATTTACACAAGACCATCAGCCCTATGGGAACTGGCTCCTGGTTTTCCAGTTTTTCTGATAAGACTTGCTGGTTGTTTATTCAACTTGTGTGTTATTAGCAGGATTGGGGGTAGTTACAGAGGGTAAATAGACACACATATGTTTATTTGGGGGGCGTGAGTACCTGTAGCAGTGAAGATTATTTTAAAGCTGTTAACTGCGTTTGTCATAAACTCAAGGTCTGTTCCTGTGTGGGCTGTCCTGGGTGACCCTGCTCTGGCAGGGGGGTTGGACTCGATCACCTCCAGAGGTCCCTTCCAACCTCCACCACTCTGTGAGTCTATGATTTCCTTTATGCTGGAGATAAGAAAACCTGGGAAATAGCTGTCACCGGCTCCGTGTCTGAAGTGATCTGATGTTCTTTCCAACCTGCCGTGCTCTTTGGTTAAGAGGAATTACATGTTTACAGATGGAAAGATCATCAAAGTCTTTCTTTTGCTTGTTTATGCTGTTTATTCATTCTCTTGATGTTTCATGTATAATAGAAGCAACTTGATTCCTATCTGCCAGCCTGGAGAAGAGTCAAATCCCATACAACCAGCCCTATGCTTGAGCACTTCTCTTTCATGGAGAGCTTAGACTTCTTGCTAATTAAGCCCCTCAGATATAATATATCAGCATTTTCTGTGAGTCAACTATTTCAGTGAATTTTTTTAATTTTTTTTTTTTTAATACTTATCTTCAAACATGTCAGAGAATTTGTAATGACTGAGAATGGGAAAAACTAATCCCAGGATGGTTTGTTAGACATTTTTCTATGTTTTCTAGACATCTGGCACCTGATGGGGGAATAGAAATGAACCGGGGGGGGGAAAAAAAAAAAAAAAGATAAGCCCAATTCACTTCTGGCTGTAAGACTGCTAAAGACTCAAGGATTAAATTTAAACACGTGCAGTTAATGCCTTTAAAAGGATGAAAATACTGCAGTTTTGTTTCCCCGCTAGATTTTAATGCCCAAAAATATTAACATTTAAAAACCAACATTGCCACGGATGATTTGAATCCATGTCAGTATGTTTGTTATTTAAAGAGCTTAATTACACCACATTCTCCTTTTAGTTACAAATGCATAAATTGTGCTATTCTGTCTCATCAAGATTTCTTTTTGCTTGCCACTATTCTAGGTATTTTTTTTTCAGGCCTCCCCAAAATTATTTTAGATGAAAACTTTATTCCCTGGTCCATGTATCCTTTCAGTTCTCATTTGTTACAAAGATTTCAAATCCTTACTAGTATTCCTGTTATTATTCTGAGAAAAGGGTAGAAATAAATGTGTGTGCTACAGCTTTTGGAAGAGAGAAAGGCAAATAAGCATCAAGCCCCTAAGCCTGTAGTTGTGACTTTTTTCTTAATATCTTCTCCTCCATCAAGCACAGTAACAAAGTCTTTGGATTCAGAACTATAATCATTTACAGGCTGCCAAAGTCACTTAGGAAAAGCAAGAAGCCTATTCCTAGGAGTATTTATGATTGGAGAGTTTTCTACCCCCATTTTTTGAAGCCAGCAAAACCCACAGACTTGTAAATAAATGCTCACATTTTTCATGGAATTGCCATTTTTCATGGAATTCCCTGTAATGTACTTAACTTGCAACACGCTGCTTGCATGAAATGTATATTATGATGTGAAAAGAGATCAGATACTGGGTTTATATTATTTATTTCTCTCTACAAATACCTTACTGTTCTTTGCTAAAATATCTGTAACACTGTGGACTTTTTTTGCCCTAAAGTTTAAAAAAAAAAAAACTGTCCTTAAAAAGCCACCTATCAAGTCTGTATAGAGAGATTAAGCAATACAGGCATTGTCAAGGATGATGTTTGGCATAGTTTTTCTGAATAAGTTTACAGATTAATAGAGCTTTCCAGTCTAACTAGAAATAGTCTAACAAAAAATAAATACAAATGCATTATTTTCTAAAAATTGGCATTTTATTTAATTTATTTTTTTTATTTTTATGAGAAATTGAAAGTGATAAAAATCAATAGGATACTGAAAAACATTAAGATCATGTTTTAAATTGGGAAAAAAAACAACATTCAGTTTTGATGCAAAAATAATTCCTAGTCTTTTCCTGTAAACTGCCCTTCTTTTTCACTTAGCTGTATCCCTGGAATTGATGATTTGTCACTGCTTTCTTACATGCCAAGTCTGGAATAGCTTCCAGATATTGGTGTTGATGATAACAGTCCTCATACCTCCTATTTTATTTCTTTTGTCCCAGTTCTTTTAAACAAAATACGTATGTCAGGGCAGAATTGCAATGCACTAAACATACCTCCAGAAATTCTGTAAGCCAGGGATGACAACGGTCCATTCCCTTGAGCAGTCTCACCTTCTCTGTGCAGAAGCCTTATTACATGGGGTTCTTTATCCTTGAAGCTCAGATTTTATGGTGAGTGGAAGAGAAATGTATTTATCTCCTTTTGTTTTTTTTTTTTTTCTTCACCTAACTATGTCGTGAAGAGCAGCTGAAGCTCAAGTGCTCATCTATTTTTTTTTATGCCTCCAGCTAGATTCAGAAGCTCTCTTCAGTCAACCAATATAATTGGCTTTGGTGATCTGAAAAAAAAAAACCCCAAACAAACCCAAATTGTTTGCAGATATTCCTTTACCCTTTTCCAAAAAAACCTCCTGTCTGCAGGAATTAACATTATGGGGCCAGGGAACTGAAAGAAAGTACTGCACACCTAGGAGACTTGGTAGTAAAATAGAACAGGGTCTAGTCAGTCCTATAAAGCAGGATAGGATATGGTCTGTCCTATCAAGTAGGATAGACAAATGTACATCAAGATTTATGCACTCCTCTAGAGGTACTTGGCACTTAGCAATATGAAAAGATACTGGTAATCAATCACCACTGGCAAAAAAGGGGAAACCCCCCCGCTATGAGCAGAGTATCAGAAGTGTATTTTGCCCAGAGTGTAAGTTTCCCCACAGAAAAACTTGCTCTCAGCTTGAAAGTGATGCTGCTCATCTTGTTGAAACTGAAAACTCTGCCATTTTCAAGATTCCTGTGCTGGTGCTGGGGTCAAGTACAATCAGTGTGAGAGCAAAACTTCATTCATTCAAGCTCCTGACAGCAGGATGGGTAAAACTGAGCACATCACTTGAAGAGCAAGCACCATTATCCAGGGCAGATGATGTGGCATGCACATAAATAATGCCAGGCTGGTGGTTCCCCTCTGGTTAGAGAGAGAGTACCGTGGAAATACAGTTTCTCTGGTGACAGCAATTTAAACCCACTTTCTAGATTCAGGCATTTGTATGTGAGCCTTTTCTCATCAGCTGAGCGAGAGTGAGGGCCCGAAAGACAGACCAGGGAAATGGAACTCAATTGTTACTCAATTTACCTCAATTGTTAGAAGCAACTTTTCAGAAACACCTTCTTTTTGGAGGATGCTCTCTTTCATTCACCTAAAATCTTTCTGAACTGCTGAGTACTCTTGTGAAAAGTGTATGTTACAGAAACGTGGGCCTTGGCACCCTTGAGTTGGTGAGTAGTTCTGCTTTTATTGCTGTGGGCTGTAGAGGTCTAAAGGAGAATGCAAACAGGTTCTGAACCTGGCCACAGGAAGGCAGCCAATTCCAATCATGAGAAGATAGGGGGTTCAAGAAATGGAAGTTAAAAAGCTTTTTTTTTTTTTTTTTGGAACCTCTCACTCTGTGGTCCCAACATTTCTTTTTCCTTCTTGAGACGTAGATGAGCAGAGTGTTGTTCCATTAGCAGTTCTATGGATTCTGTATTACACAGTAGAGCAAGAACAAATGCCCCTTTCTGTTTGATTTTCACCTCTCTGTGTATAAGGAGCACCTTAACTCTTCCTTTTGCCCCAGTGCATGGGCTAGCCAGCGTGATCTCGTACTTCCGTGCTGCTTTCCATCCCAGTATCCCTTACTGGATAGAATTTTTTTGTTTCCCAGCTGTTCTGTTTCAGGACAGTTAAATGCAATGGGTTTGGGAGTTGTTATCATTGAACTTTAGGTTCCAGTAACTCTAGGTTACAGTAGGTGACAGTAAATTGTCCTTTTGGGGTTTCTTGGAATCCAAAAGTTGTGTACTCTGCCAGCTCCTACCATAGTATGTTTTAGCTTGTATTGAGACATTACAAAAGTAAAATAGTGGCAAAAGCCAATTCATAAGGTAAAATGCACATAGCAACCTTTTTGTTTGATGACTTCTGCGCTGAGCTTCGAGATGTGCGAGTTAGCTTCTCATCCCCTTTGATGTGCCTTATTAATTCCATCTAATTTATGCTGTTGTTTAATTACGTTTCCACAGGGTACCTTGAAAACAAATCAAGGCAGTCTAGAGAAAGCGTAGGACCCGTAATCTTCAGATGTACAAAGTGTTTGGCAAAATCCTCTCGGTCAAAGCAGGGTATCTGGTGCGATACCCTGTTAGCCTGTAAGTCTTTATGGATGTAGGCCCAGTTTATTTATGCCCAAGACTGATACCTGACTAACCAGTCACTACTTCCAGGTTATTCCTCCAAGTCCTGAAATCGTGTTGGCCTTTTGCCAATTGTCAGGAATTCCTTCGTGTTTCCAGTTGTTAACTAAAGGTCAGTATTTTTTTCAGTTGTTTTAATAGGAGTTAGGACTTTAAAAAAAAAATAAAATCAAATAAAAAGAAATAGATTTAGGCTGCCAGGAGGAGTTTCCAAAAGCAAAATCCATTAGGCAAGATGACACAGGTCACGTGCCAGCAGTGTGTACCTAATGGATCTGCAGGAGAAAAATCTACAGGAGGTTTTGCTGGTAGGACCAAGGCAGTCCAGTTCCTGAGGGAAGCCAGTTTGTGAAGGAGTGGCTGGCTGAAACTCAAATCTAGCAAAGCACAAAGGAGATTGATTGACCAAAGTACTTTGAAGAGGTTTGAAGTTCTGTCTTGATTGAGGAGATGTATCACCTTTTCTCAATTCAATCTGGAGTTTCGGAGCACTGGAAGTTTCTCACTGCCGTGAAGCTCTCGCATTGCAGTATCTGTATGGCAGTGGCTTTCCTCTCTCTGTTTCTCCCTGAGACTCCCATTTCTTGTGGAAAAAAAAAAAAATCCAACTCAGTATTCCTTGCTTTTTCTAAAAAAAGTCACTCAATTTTTCCAGGTAAGAAACTTCAATAAAAACAAATCTTTTTTTTTTTTCCCCCCCTAAGTTTCATACCTAGAAAAAAAAAAACCAACCCAACAAAAAACAACCGAATGTTCTTTGTTTTCTAAAACAAAGTCACTCAATTCTAGAAAGGTGGGATTGTTCTTTAGACAATTTCAGTTTCAAAAAGAATAATACAGATAGTAAGGCACCATATGTATCGTCACTCAGACAATGAGGGTTGTCCTTAATTAAATATATCTCTGAAAACTTCGTATAGAATTAGCCTTTACTGATTTATTATTTTATTTCTTTTTAATTCTTAAGATAATTAATGTAGGATCATTTGATAGAACTGTAATTGTGTTTCAGACATGTGGAAAATAGAAAACAGAGAAAATTATTTGTATCATTTTAAGAAATAGAAGGCGAGTTCCTGGAAAGCTTTATGGTGGAATCACTGTGTTTAATGAGACAAAGTAATCACACGTTGCTTATCTTTCTTGGTTGACTCGGAATGAGGCAGCATTGCAAGTACTTTGAAGGATGCCATGGAAATACAAAGTAATCTGGAGGGTAATAGACAGTTCTAAATGGGGTTTAAATTTAGACAAACATTACATAATGCATTCCAGACGGTGGCATTACATACAAACACTGTTGCTGCAGAATGCTAGATAATGTTGTTTAAGCTCTTCAGCCCTCGATACTCCTCCTTCAAGTCACTTTTCAGCCCTAAGCAGATAGAAATCTGATTGTAGCATTGCTGGAAGGGGAGACTCGTCATAAGAAGCCCCTGACTCTGTTCTCATCATCTCTTGAGTGTAGCCAGGGTGATGTGTGTACATTTACCAAAACACAGAAAAGAAAGGTATTGGTAGTGATACCAGTTGTCCCAAAGTCTAGAAAGCATAGACATTTCTTGAACCTCCTATCTGCCCATGATTGGAATTGGCTGCCTTCCTGTGGCCAGGTTCAGAACCTGTTTGCATTCTCCTTTAGACCTCTACAGCCCACAGCAGTAAAAACAGATCCTGATAAGACTCCAAATAAAATTTCTAACAACAGGGAAGCAATTCAGTTAGCCCTTGGTCCTCCAGCCCTCACTCACTGATGAGATACTGGTAGGTACAGGGACTCCACTGATGAGATACTGGTAGGTACAGGGACTCCACATGCTGGTACCAACACTCTGCATGAGCTGTAGCTGTGCATTGCTTTTTATTGTAAGTGCAGTTTGATTCCTGCCACAGAAACAGCTTATCCCCGTCTCGATTGCATTTACCACCACCATGGACTCATTAGCTAAGTGGTAGGCTGTCCCTCTAAATAGCAAGTGGGTTTAACTCTTTTAATTTTACATTGTTTTGAAAGCTTTCAAGCACATGCTAGAGGCTTTTCATGGAATATTGAGGACAGGATGATACTTTTAGGTAGATACACACGTGGAAGCACGTGGCAGTCGCAAAGTTAATAGTGTGTATTAGGTCTAACAGCTGCTGAGGATTAATTTTTACAAAGGACTACCTGTTCACCTAAAAACAAAAGCCTGAAAGGTGCTTTGCCATGGGTTAGACCCTGAACGCAGCCCTGCAGAGTGGGTCGCCCATCATCTTCCCATACTGTTTTGCAGGCTGTGGATTGCTGTCCAGATCCCTTCACACTTTCTAGTTTGCTGCTCGAACTTCAGACTGATCCTTCCTGGACACTGAGTGGAACAGCATGTGGAGCCTACTGCAGCCTTTGTCTTTGCTGGCAAGGAGGAAAGGATACCTTTTAATTTTTTTTTGAGCTTTCTCTTTCGAAAGTTCTCATAAAGATTTCCTGTCATGGCAAAAGATGTAGAGGTCTCTGGGCAACAAAGCAATTCTCAAGTAGATGGTGGTCATTCAAACGTGGGTCATTTTGACTTGGTATATCATAGGCTTAAATGTTCATGAGAGTAATTACTGATAATAAACCAAACTTTAAGACTTTGATGGAATTACTCAAGAAACAAAAATTAAAGAAGGTTTTCCCAAACCGTGTAAAACATGAATGGAGCAAATGGATTATATTTCAGTGGAGCTACTCTGCTTTGGTAGCTCTCCCTTATCAACGTTACCATTCAAAACGAGCCTATTTCTCCATATAATGACACTCTGCTAATAACATTCTGATGGTGTAGAGGTCAGTGCAAGGCAGAATAAAACAGGTGCGAACAAAATGTAGTGCCAAGCAGCACTATCTGTAAGCAAGCAGTCTTGCAAACAGAGGGACAAGTCAAGTGTGGAAGTTAGGGTTTAAAAAGAAAAAGAAAGAAAAGAAAAGAAAAGAAAAGAAAAGAAAAGAAAAGAAAAGAAAAGAAAAGAAAAGAAAAGAAAAGAAAAGAAAGAAAATAATAATAAAGGAAATTGAATGGCAACAGAAAATGATTTGAGTCTGACACTTTAAGTGTGCGTGAAATGAAATGTCTGAATAGAACTACGTGTGCTGTCGTGGCTGATAGCACAATCCCTGACGCTGGTCATTTAGTGTAGCAGCTTTTAAAATGCGTGTGGTAGTGGTGGCAATAGTATCAGACTAGGGGGAAAGTCTGGCTGTTGTGTCATCACGGAAGGATGGTCGGTGTCTAGGTTATCTACGTGCAGGCTACGTTGCTGTCTCACCAAACAAGGTCCCAGTGCTAGGATCACCTCATCAAGTTTACGCTATGCAGATGTAATTATGCAGGCGCTAAGAATAGCTCAACTAATTGAAAATAATGATTATAGAGAAGGAAGGGGTTTGATTCCTGTTACTAAGCAAGCACGTAGCATACCACCATTCATGAACTGTGCGTACGGGATTGCACGATAGATCTGTTTTCCTCAACAGTTTCTCTCCCCCAGCCTGAGTACAAGTGGAATGTGTTACTGCATATTTGCTCATTATATTTTTTTCTCAGAGACCTGGAGGGACTTACAAGAAGGTGGCGTGAACTCATATTTATCCAGTAAACTATGACAAGCTAGGCTTCGAAATAACATTCAGCATTTATCCCTGCACACATTTGAGGGAGGATGTAACTGAAATAAATCTTCTCCAGGCGCCCCAGATGAAATTGTCTATGTAGGTTTGGGGTTTTTTTTTCTTTTTATGTCTGTGTTTATACAAGTACCCTCTGGGATTAAACCTCCTTTTAGAAATGCAAAGTCTGCCATACTGTTAATCTCTTGGTGCTCATTCTGGTTAATGCTAACATTTAATTCTTGCTCTGTCTAAAATACATAGAACTCTGCTTTATTCCTTGGAAAGAAAATGGAATTTTTAGAGTGTGGTGGTTGAAAGTTTTCATTTATCTGTTCAACATCACTTGGCCCGTGGGATGCAAGTTGCTGCTGCTGTTGTCCTCCTAGCTCTTTATTTTTTTCTTACCTAAGTGTCCACTTCCCACTAGACTGTTTTGAGAAAATTTCCAAGGTGATGACATTCCATATATCTGTTTTAGAAATGTTATTAATATCTCTATAGGCTGAAAAAACTCTGCTGGTTTGTCATGTTTAGCTTCCCCTCTGTTCTAATGAACCATTTCATAGCCCTAGGCTATGTGCTAATGCTGTAGAGGCAGAGAGAGATCACTGCCATCAGGAATTTTTAAGCAGATGACTGTTTGAAAAATGAAGTGGGGAGGGAAGAAGGGACAGTGATGCCATCCTGCAGTAACACAGCTATCGATCTGCACAGTCTGGAATCGGAGGCACTTGCACAAGCTGTTCTTGAGGCTTTGTAAGAAATAGCAGAAGGAGAAACGTGGAAGCGGAGGGCAGATTACCAAAGTATTCCAAACCGTTGTCTTGACTCCAGAAATGTTGCCTTTTCAGATTGTTTTGGATTTGAAATTCAGTAAGTTACAAGAGTTAAAAACGAAGTTCCCATTTATGCAAAGCATCAAACACATTTTCCATCCCATTCCTTTCCAACGTGCTCTGGTTGTGGAAGACCTTTCTCAGTTTTCCGAGCGGTTTTCTGGGCCAACATCCCTCAATTTTATGTGGCACCCAGCCTCAAGCATTAACTTTGCAATGGTGTAAAGGTCACAGCACTCCCCAGCCCCCTGGAACACCCTGCATCCTGATCCTGGTCTCACACACCCCTGTTTAGGAGACAGTGTGGTGGCCCAGTCTGACCTCCTGTACCCATTCAGGTAACGTGTATTAAAATCATAATCCCAGATTTTGGTCAGATACTTTTTTTTTTTTTCCTATTTAGAAATTCTGATGAGAAGCTTAGGCTGTAAATTGTGTACCTACAAGTAAATGTGATACAAGGGTGAGCAAGACTGAAGACCTGAGAGGAATAATGTGATTGACATTATATGGAATAAACTGATTTACAATTACTCAGAGCAAGTGGGCCTAAGAGTGCACAGTGCAATGCAGTGTAAGGAGGCTGAGGACGCTAGTCCTTTGCTCTCACGTTGTTGATGCAACTCATGAAAGACTCCTCTGCATATAAACTGTTTTCTACTCTGTACAGAACTGCACATGCAAGAGCTAAAGCTGATGCTGCGGATCAGGCCGCTCAGGCTGCTCACCAGGAATGTGATATTGCAAGAGCAGTTGCCAGAGAACTTTCACCAAATTTCTACCAACCAGGTAATTACAGACTGGTTTGTTTGGGTTGGTTTGTTGGTTGGTTGTTTTTTGGGTTTTTTTTTTTTTTGTGGCTAGTTTGTTGTTTTCTTTTTACTGCAGTGAAAAAGGTTCTGTGTGGAGTCGATTTCGGTTTGAGTGTTGCTGTTTATACAGAAACAATAGTTGTGTGTAAGTTGTGAAGCGTGCATGTTGCTCAAGGAGATTTTGTTCTCGTTTGTTAATCGCTTGATGACTTTGGCTTTGGATACAAACAGCTGAGTGTCAAAAGTCAGTATCGAGCGTACAGATTTGCCTCAGAATAGCTTCTTCAGGGAAGGGTGAAAGACAGATTTCAAAGAACATAAGTGAACAGAAGTTTGGGTTATTTCTATAAGGTGTTTTATTAGGGGAAAGATCCTTAGCTTTTTTACTGTCCAAGGGAATTCTTGGCAGTCTTGGTTAGCTAAGGCCTGCAGGCTGGAAGTTGCTTTTACCATTACACATGCATAACCTGTCAGGGAATCTTCCCCTGTAGTGCTCTGAGGAACACTAGTCCCATACTCAAGATACAATAGAATTAAGTCTGTGTCAGCTCTATCAACACTGCAACCCATTTTCACCTGTCATGTGGTTTGAAAGGTTGCTATAGAAAGAAGTAAAGTGGGTTTTGCTTTGGTGTCTTCCCATGAGGTTAATAATTTTGTGTTCTGCTGGAGTTTGACTAGATGGGTAAAATGGAATGTCTTCTCCTAAGTCTGTCCTTTCTTTCACCTGTCAAATGAGTTGAGTCATATCTTGTTAATACTTTCCAAGGATTTGCCTGCACTTGTATGCTAATAAAGATTATAGCCCTAGGATTCATTTTCTCTGTCATCTTCTGCACATCCTTGTTCCAGGCACAAACATGTTTAAAGTTCAATGTGGGGAGTTCAGACTAAGATCATAAGTCAAAGAACAACAACATTCTTCATTGTTTTCTAACAATCCACCCGCTTCCTTCAATTTTTAGTATAAATGACCACTGCACTTCTTACTATAACTTGTTACTAAACCGTGACTCCTTACTAGAACCTCTAAGTCAAGGGCTGGTCATCTCATGCAGCTTAGAATCACAGTTCTCCTTGTCAGTCATGCAAACGTTCCTTGCACACATTCTGATATAAATTCATCTTAACGTGGCTTTCCAGAACTTTAGGCAAAGCTCAACAAAACTACTTCCAGTAGTAAGGTTTTTTACTAGCTTTAAAATGGTATCAATAGGTACCTTCCACTGTTGGCAAGGACCTCAGTACAGCCTTTATTATGGATTTATATTCGTGGCCCGTACCTACTCCTACAATACCCAAGTCTTTTCTTGTTATTTCATTCTTCCATCAACTGAATTCCCAGTTTATAGCAGCCCTTCATCTTACCAGCCATAAATTAAAAAGTCATAAGCTTAGGCATTCAAAGACCTAATAAGAGGGATCCTGTCAAAGGAAAGCTTGATAGAGAATAGAAGAGGGAATTCAAGCATTAGGAATGAAAGTATTTCAAAGCTTCCAAGCCCTTGAAATGAAGAAATGGCTAGTAGAGTCCTCAGGGGAAAGTGCAAAAGCCTCTGATGGTGTGAAATTTGCCACCAAGAAATCCCTCAGACCAGGAATTTGTTAGGAGGCTTTTTTCACCTCCTGCCACAGGTTATGAAGTGGTTTTGATGACAAATTGGCTGAGATTTTGGGGAGAGAAGATAGGAGATTCCTATTTTCCTCGAGATTCTTATTTTTTCCTCTCATTGAAAACTTTTATCCCGTCCCCAAATGCAGCTCGGTATCCGTACAGTGATGTAGCAAAACATTCCTCAGAGTTCACTTACTTTATTCTTTGTGTGGAAACATCAGTTAGCCAACTACCTCAAAAGCTACATGCCTCTTTTGGAGGCTAAATTTTACATTTTCTCATTATTTTCAAGGTGGCCAAATAAAGTATATTTGTAGACATTTGGGGGAAAAAAAAAAAAGAAAGAAAATAAATAAAATTGCTGTTCCCATTGCTTAAGTGACTTTAAGATGCCAAGACGTTAATTGCATTTCAGTTCTCCCAAATAAGCTGCAGCAAAACACCAGATTCATCCATCATTGTGATCCTTTCAGATACTATTCATCTCAAAGATACTTTCCACACTCGACGGTCACAATACCTTTTACAAATACATTCTTTCTTTACCAGTTAACTCTGACTCACTTGTACACATATTTGCTTGTTTATCTCCCCAGTGTCATGCTGCGTGTTACTGGGCAATGTTATCAGTAGCTTTTGTCATTTATGCTAATAAGAGATAAATATTTTTAGTTATTTAGGTGCAAACAGCAGTATATCTGCTTCTCCAATAACATTTTTCATAGGTTTGAATGAAAACAACCATCATTGCTTCCTAATAGCAACTTCTTGGTTTTCTTCTGTTGCTTGAGCCTTTTATTTGTACAGTACCTTTATAAGTTTCTGCTGAGCTGCTAAAAGGTAATGACAAGTATTGGATCTCAGTCTCTGAAACTGTAGTTAAGTGAAAGCTTTCCATTGTGCTAAATCATCTTGAAAATATTATTGTTGGAAAGTGTATTTTTTTTTTCTCTCATTCTTGAAGTGCTTAGTGTGGCAGGAAAGCATGCTGTCAGCAACAAGGAAATGTGTGTAGTGTATCAACAGGTCTCTTGAAAGAAAGACAAAAGAAAGTGAAATACAAATCCCTCTCCATAAGCAACAATTAAATTTTGGGGGGGGGGGGCCTTAATTAGCCATCTCTGCAGCCCAAGTCCATTTAAATATTTGAAAATCTTTGGATAAAGCACTTAAATTTCACATTCTTAAAAGGCAACCTCCTGGGCTATATAGGGTACTACCCATACCACGCATTACACACCACTTATAATTGCAGGGAATGTCCATCACTCATTGTACCATGACAGCTCTTACTTCCCAGCTACCTTCTCTCATGTTTCAATTTTATGTTCATTAAGACATTCATCAGAAGCTGCCAAGAGGTTCTAGCTTTGTAATGTAGTTTAGAAGGAGATTGAAAGGAGGACAAAGCAGTAGGGAGCAAAGTAGCATCCAGTGGGTAAGAAGAATAATGTCAGTCTGAATCATTAATATTGAGGTGCTGTAGAAATCTGGAGGTTTAGCTTTCCAAATAATTGATTACCTTAATATTTGCATATAAGGAAAGCAAGTATGACTGAAAAGATCAGGACCGTAGAGTAAGGACTTAAAAGGTCCCAGGGAGCTGTTTTCCCTATCCTTGCTCAGGCTGGTCTCAAGCAAAGCCAGGCTTCTGCTTCTGCTGTAGCAGAGGTTTGGCTGGTGATAAATAGCTGTGAGAAGGGTGTCTCTTTACAGAGCCCTACTCACAAGGCTGTATGTTTTGTAGGTTGCAGAAATGTTCCAGTCTTTCTAGAGGCCATACTTCGCAGGTGTTCTTATCCCCAAACAAAACAAATCTTGAGAAATCCCAGCTCTGACCTGTTTGTTTACTCCAGGTGTAACTAAACATATAGATGTGTCAAAAGAGAGCATAGCAGCACAGGAAACAAATGAAACCTGAGTCATACCCTCCTTCAAGGGAGCCATCCGGGGACGCTTTGAGATTGTCTCTGCTTAGAGAAAAACACTAAATGCTGTTTTGTGCATGTTGCTAAAGCCTAGAGAAGGGCAAGTGACTAATGGGAGTGCTGTATCAAAGGTGTAACAGCACAGAAAGGCTTTTGACACCCAGTAAAAAGGGGGACTATTACTCTAGTCTTGCACAAGGCTAGCGGACCTGTTGCAGTCTAAATTCCACAGGCCATCTCTAAGTTCTAGTCCTGTAAACACAGCACCAGGAGGTAGGCTGAAGTATGGACTTGCAGAGACTGGACAGCTCAGCTGTCCTTGCCCATGTGCATGTATGTCCTGCAGCGCACGGGTACTGCTCTTCCATTCAGTTTGAATGAATATCAGTTGATTAAATGAAAGAGGGGTAAAACCATTGCAGAGTAAGAGCTGTCTGGGTGCTTTACCATGGAGCAGTTAAGGTCTGGAAATTCAGATCTGCGTTGCTTTATGGCACATTATTGGCCAGGCCAGCCAGCTGAACGTGGCTCACCGGCACAATTCATCCAGCCTTAGACCTCCTAAACGAGGCATGAAAGAAATCAGGGAGCACTTTATCAATTAACGCTCTCCAAAGAGATGGACAGAATTTCTTTAGGTGAAATCTGTGTGCAGAGAACAAAGATTTTTCTGTCTAAAAAGATTAAGAATTTGTCAGGTTTTATAGGTACTTTCCCCCTAATATTTGTTTGATGTTACAGCATCAGTGTTAACATGGTGAACACCCCTAGTTTCAGAAATAAGCATTTTAAGCTGACGACGAGGCAATTTCCAGTGGCTCCTGATGCTTCTAAAGAACTGCATTTTCCATTCTCTTTCGACCGGTGGTGGATGTCTGCTGCCTCGGAAGAAAACACATCCTTCCTATCTTCCTCCTCTCTGCCATCTCCACCTCCTCCAGTTCACCAAATGCAAACTCCATATGGACAGGAAAGAGAGATTTCTGCCTGATGCTAATTAACTGGAACGTACTGGCTAAATGCATGTGGACCAGGCCAGATATTTTTTCCTTTTAGAAGCCAATTACAATGAACATTTTGCCTGATGAGAGTTACCAGCCATGGCATCAGTTTGTGCCTTAAAGCATGCAGAAGCTCACTGGTTATTCTTAGTCATGCAAGAGCCTGTTCATTTTCTGAAATTATTTGACGTGCGGCTTCATCATCCTCACGCAAACGTTGTCGTGCTGCTTGCTACGAGATCTTTTCTCTACCGTTTATTGTTTCCATCCTTTTTCTACACAACTCTGGAGAAGCCAGACCTTATAGAAGTAGCCTAAGGCACTTAGTTGTATTTGGTAATTGAAGAAAAGAGGTGTGTTAAAAGAAAAGGTACCGTTTTCAAGCTTTATTCTGGTTCTCCCCGTTCTTTTCATACCTCTTGTCTTGGCAACTTAACTTTGAAAGTGTGCTTGGGGAAGGCAAAGGTGTGAGAGATCATGGAAGAGCAGCCTTAATTTTTCAGGATGCTTTCTCAATCTCTCCAAGAGACTTTTGAGTCACATAATCAAATGCTTTCCTTGGGGGGGGGTTGGAGGGGGTGGAAAAAAAAGAGTATGTCATTAGCTTTGAGCAAATTAACCTGTAAAACTAATCAGAGAGGACCAATTTCCTGTCGAGAGATAAGACTGTTACAACCCCTGTAATTTTCACAGGCTTCCATTAAGTACTGAGGTAGTTAATTTGCATCCAGATGCAGCTTGTGGTTGCCTAGTAAAGGCTACAGGATCTGGGAACTAGCTTGCACTAGCTTCAGTGCTGCCTCAGCTATGTTGCTAGCTTCGGGTAGCTTCTTGAATTCTAGCCTAGGCATAGCTATCTGAGCTGCCATTCCAGCTCTGAATTACAGGTATTTTGGTTTTAATGTAAAGCACTGCTGCCAAATTCGTTTCAGTTTTGATCCTGAACTTGATCAAGTACAGTCTTTAGCTAAAAGACAGGACATGGCATTTGCTAATCTGTAATATTCCCAAAAGGGATATTTCTCCCAAATATCTCCCAAAAGAGAATCAAATGTGTTTAGATCATTTTCCCATCTGATTGCAGTAGTACATTGGAGGTTGTTGATGGGGGTGGGGCAATAATAACCAGAGACACTCAAGCAAAGCAAGAAGTCTGATGCCCTGCCTGCACATGCAGGGGTTATTCTGCCTCAAATGCTGGCTAACTCCTGGTTTAATGGTGCCATCCAGCTGCCAGCATCACAGCAGCTGCAGGAGCCAAAACCACACCATGACCTTCAGCCAGCAAGACTGCATCTGCTTTGAACTATAAGAAAGCACACAGGTCTACCCACAAAGAAAGCTTATCTTGGTTAGAAAACACCTCTCTGTTCTGCTTTCCAGACCAGGTTCTCCTTAGACACTCAGACACACAGTGTCTAGGAATGTATCTCCCAGTTGCTTGAATTGCACAGAGGACAAAACTCCGTGTTTATTTCCTGGACATAATCCCACTTTACCTTCTTCCCACCCTCAGATCTTATCGTCTTCCTCAGTAAGAGCCGGCAACGGAGAAATCTTTTAGGATCAGCTGTTAGTGACTCCCTTTTCCAGTTCCCTTGGGCCAGGTTCCTTTAAACTCATGCTGTAGAGTGCTCTCAGACTGGAGAAAAAGGACTCTGTTGCCTATGTTATGTTAGATAATGCCTTTAAACAGATGAGATAAATCCTGGCAAGTATTCCAAGTCCTCAGAAGGGAGCAGGAGCTGTGCTCTTGCTGCTTGAAGTCGGCGGTTCAGAGAGGTGCATAATCTGATTGTACCGAATACAGCGAAGAGATGTTAAAAAAAAAGTTTCCAACAATCTCCAAAAAGACCTTCAGCACAGAGCCAAGAACTGGAGTGTTGGAAAGACCTGCCTGGCAAGACTGGAGGCACGGGTTGTATCTCTAATGGCCATAGGTGATGTACTGGGGGGTGGGAGGTGAGGGCTGCTGTGTTGTGTTAAGCTGGTGCTGAATGTTTGGTTAGACGCGCTCAGATGTTGCTTGGACGCAGGTGGCTACAGCTTGGTGGGGCTCAGTGTCCCTTACCATCAAATACTGCCAAATACCCAGTAAAAAATAGGGCATCGATAGCCTGTTGACACTTGACTTCTTTGGGAAGTGCCAGTGAAAGGTGATTATTTTGGTTTAAATTTTTTGGTATTCACTCTACCAGTCTCTCATGGGGGCATGGCCAGCTGAGACCTGGCTCCCTTCTGTTCCAGAAATTCCAACACCGTTCGGGGAGGAGAGCACATCCCTCTGGCCAGGAGGTCTTTAGTTGATCTCAGGAACCGGTGAAGAGGGGGCACATCTCTGAGGCCCAGATATGTTCCTTATGAAAGTGTCTTCAGTCCACCAAGTGCTGTCAGAGGCTAGTAAAAGTCATGGCTTTCCATCTGTTGGGCAGCAGAGAGCTGTCACAGGATGTGAATTTTCTGGATAGGTGAGAAATAGAGCTGGTGGTGTTGGAGCAGCACTTTAAGGCTGAAGAAAGGGTATTCCAGTTGGGATGCTTTCACCACAGCAGTCATTAAGGAGCAAGCTAATGTGGATGTGTCCAGAATAAATAATCACTGCAATTTGACAGCTCCATGGCTTGGGCTTAAAGGTTAGGCAGAGCCCTTTTAGCTATCCTTTTTCCTTCACACCTCTAATTATATGTGAAAAGAGAAGAAAACCAAAGCTTATTCAAGTTAAACCCCTCAGCATTACCTTACGCATCTCAGCAAAGACAGAAGGAATTCATTCCTCTGTGTGATGGAGAGTTTTGTGAATGGTGATCTAACTGTAGCTTTATATATGGCAACTTCTATTTTGTGTCGTGCTGCCTTTCCCATTTACCAGGAAGGTTATAAAAAGCCTAAGAACCAAGCCTCTAGTCCTCTCCCTCTATGCAGGCTGAACTCCCCAGAGCTTTCTGCTCAAATGTCACTTGAGAACAAATCCTGGCTTGTCTACGTCCAGCCTCCTTTCTCAACAGCTCCCTTTTTCCACCCCTGGTTTTCAGAGATGCCAAAACCGTTGTGATTTTCCTGCTCAAAAGACATGGCATGCCAAGGAATTCTTCTCAGCAATGCTCACTTACCAGATGACTCAGTAACTTCCAAAAACTTCATGCTGCTCTTCCTTCCTCTCATCTTAGCACTGTGTAGCGATGCATATGCTTCTGGCATCTGTAAATCTCTGCCTCATCTGCCTAACTCAGCTAGGGCCTGCTTCCAGCTTGGGAGCAGAAAAATCTGTGCAGACATGCTTTCTCTGGGCACAGTTTGTCTGTGACGTGAAACTCAAGCTAAGCCTCGTTTACAGAAGATAGAAAAGTTAAGGGAAAGTGCTTCTAACTTCTGTCTCTGCTTCTATCTGGCAAAGGCAGAGGTGGAGAAACAGTTGCAATGTATTTGGCAGAAGCCACTACTGAATGTACAGAAAGATCGTTGCAGTTCTTTGTTCCCAGGGCTCCTGACTTCTTAAGAGGTTAGATCCTGGTGTCCAGGATGTGGCTTCTAGGAAGAAAAATAAAAAAGGCTGCCCACAGTACAGCCACATTTACAGCAATTTTGTTTCTTCAATAGAGGATTTGCTCAAGTCTTGGCTTTGAACTGTTGTTGTATCGGATGACCAAAACCTGGAGCAAAACATCTCAGCCAGCTTGTTTTGGTGTAGAAATACCCCTTGATAAGTAAGTCCTCGTGGTGAATGTGTCATGGGTGTTTAGCTGGCATCTGGGGGGAGGATATTCTTCACACTGGCTGCTCTCTAAGTATTTTCCTGGTGAATGTGAGAGAATTGGTCTTCCTAGCTTCTGAGTGGTTAACCCTGGTCTTCATATGCTAAGTGGTTGGATTAGGAAGACAAAGCCAGCAGGTGAGAATTCAATGCATATATCTATCTATCTATATATATAAATCAAATTAATGCACACAATGGGGGGGGAAAAAAAGGTGATTCAAGCCCTATTTCCTCTATAAGCCCAGAGAAGATGTTTGATTCTGATGGTTAATTACTCCCATGTCAAACAGATACTGTGAACATGAGGGTAGAAGCTAAATAGATGAGGGTGAGCAGTAAAACGTACCTCAAAACGTTCCTCTTGGGAAAAGAAAGAATGCTAGGTGTGCAAGGTGTAAGTCAGTAATCAGTCCCTCAGGCTTCACTCGGAGACAATTTATGTCCTCTGAGCATATGCAAAGCTGAAGATGTAAAGAGACCAAACCCAATTAGTAAGTAGTCCCAACAGCTACCAAAGAGCACGGTCACTTCAACGACAGAGCAATTTAGAGCAAATCACTCTGCCGTGTCAGTGGACTCCTGGTAACAGCATTTTAGCAAGGCAGTCCAGCCTGACATCCCAATGCAATAGTTTTCACTGGGAAGTCTTATATATTTTTTTTGTTTGTTTTAACCATGGTTATTTCTATTCTGCTCTTGTTTCAGGCCCTGATTATATCAAACAAAAATTTCAAGAAGGAACGGAGGTGAAAGAAAAATCTGACGAAAAAGTTCAGGAAAATCCACCTACCCCAAAAGAGTCACCTCACTTTTATCGAAAGGGTACTACACCCCCTCGAACCCCAGAAGCAAGTCCAAGGCATAGTCCTCCCCTTCCTTCTGAGCTGTCTCCTTCAAAACAGCTGAAAAAGCAGAGCGCCACTTCTGAGACAAGACTCAGTCAAGAAAAAAAGCTTTTAGCTACCGAGAACATAACACCCACAACTAACAAGCCTTTATATTCAAAAGCACCACCGAAGGAGGAAGTAGCTGTGAAACACCAGCCAAAATTTTCAGCCCATCACAATCCCATCAGCACAGAGAACGGGGAGCTTCACGGTCACTACCATGGCTATTACGTAAAAATGAATGCAACGGTGCTTCCACAGATGCTCAGGGAAGAAGATGAGTACGTCAACCCATCCCCGTCAACGCTTGCGCGGATACCGCCCTCCCAGAAGCCAAGCCCTGCTAGATCTGAGGGTAAGCCAGATGCCAAAGAAAACAAACCCGACACAAAAATTAAGAAACCAGAATTTGCTGCACCAAAGAACCCAGCTAACAATGAGTCCCATTCAGCAGTGGAAAAAGAAGTACAAAACAGCTCGGTGAGTACTGCAAAGAAACCTTTTCACTTTTCACTGCCCTTTTGCCTCAGTGCTGAGCTTTGCAGCCTAAAGCCAGGCAACGCTCACGGCTGTCACATCTTCATCTGGATACACTCTGCTTGCTAGAACCCACTACACCAGACTGCAGTGGGGAACAAATATTCCAGCCCTTTACATTAACCCTTTCTGAAGGGAAAGTTGCTAGCCAGATACTAACAGGCTTTTTGAAACGTGAATCCCTATTGCATCCGCAAGCACGACGGTGTCTTAGTGTGTGCATTGGTGTGTATATGTGTGTAGATACCTATACGTGCTTCTGTGTGCGTGTAAACACATCCCTGCAGATGTACAGGTATATATGTATATCCCCCCCCACCCCCCAACAGTGTTCATTGTACTTCAGTGGGTAATTGGGCAGTACTGGGAGTTACAGTCATGCTCTTCCCCAGAGGTCTGCTTTGGACTACTGTTGGTAACAGGATGCAGCTCCGTGGTCTGACCTGGTGTCCAGACAATCTCTTTTCTTCTCTGCGTGGATTGTAGGCTCTAAAAGCAGGCAATTTGCATTTAAATACCAACTGGTTTAAAATGCGTCCTTCTAACAGTGACGGGAAAAAATTATGCTTTCTTTTTTCATCAGGAAATGGAGAAGGACTTTTGAAACTGCAGTCAGTTTAGTGTGAATCTGAATCTCATTGTTGTTTAGAAAGAACACAACTATCAATAGTTGTAGAGAAAAGGAGAGGTGACTAATAGCATTTCTATTCCGTGTCAGAAGCAAAAGCCAGGCTGTGGAATTCAGCATCTCTGATGATGGGAAATCTTATTTCTGAGACAAGAGGACCTCAGGAAAATGTTAGCTGTAGATCTCTAAAGTTCACCTTTAGCGAATGAATATTGTCATAATGTTCTTTTTTTGATGCTGATTGTTTTCTTTAAATCATTTTTGGTACACCAGTAGAAAGTAAAACCCCAACCAACAAGTGTGTCATTGCTGATGAAGGACCCGTTCATTGAGATCCAGGTAGCCTAGCACCAATCTCAGGTAAAACAGTTGAATAATTGACACCAGACTTCATTACTAAAGAACTGAAAAATAAAGAGGGGTAGCAATTTCCCATCAACAGGCATTGTAAAAGATCTAGTCAAACAAGTTTGACATCCTTAGGTTTGAGAGAGGAATCATACCCTCAGTCAAGAAGGTCACTTGATTTCCTTTTACGCAGTTACGTATCCTGAGAAGGAAGCCAAGAGTAATGCAAAGGCTGAATGTTGCATTAAAATAAATTTCAAAAGCCTGACCGATGGCTCTCAAAAAGCTATTAGAAACATAGCAGTAATTTCATACTATTATGGTGAGGTCATTCTTGAACTAATTCTGCTGCTCTGTTGTATTAATGTTCTTATTAAAGACATAGGGGAGGAAATAAAAGTGTTACTCATGAAGTTTGCAGAAGGCGGAGAGACCAGGAAGCTGACAGATAATGAAGACAGTGGATCACCAGTACAAGCTGATCCGAATCACCTGCTAAGAAAGTTGCAAATATAATTATCCCTTTGCAGCACAGCAAAACGTGAGGCTGCGTATCAAAAGAGAGTTAACAGAGCCTGGCCGTGCAGGATCAGAGCTGGAAAAGGTTGTTGGGTCAGGAGCAAGAGAGGCAACTGAGCATGAGCTCCCAGTCTGCTGCTGTTGCTCAGAGATGTTAATATAATCCTTAGATTTATCAGCAGGAAAGATTAAGCAAGAGTACACGGGAGTCTCTTTTATCTGGTTTTGGCACCAGTGCAACCACTTCTGGAATAAAATAGTGTCCATAAACCAGGGATTTGAGATGAAAAAACCATTAAGGGAAAGTCCCATAAAGAGCCTCAAGAATGATTAAAATCTTTCAATGAAAAAAAAAAAAAAAAAAGAAAAAGAAATCTGACACATGAAAACCTTTTCAGTAAGTACATTTATAAAATAGCTTCCCAAGCTACCAGGCAAATGTGTAAGGACTTTCAGCAGCGGAACAGATTTAGATAAAAGTCTTATTTTAAGTTGCTTTTAATAATATTAATTAAATATACCATCAGTTTTCGGATGCCAAGTTTTTGGAGCTGTCACGGAATAGATTGATAACGAGCATTTTGCCAAGAAGATATCCTCTGGTTCAGCAGGAAGCTTATATCCTGTTTTGTGCGGATCAAAGTAGATGGCCACAGTGGTTTTGTAATCTGCAAATCTGTATTACAGCTGATATCAGCCCTTTAACCTTTCAAATCTCACAGCTATGACTCCTATGTAGGGTAACACAAAGCTGTCAGGCTTGGAAATGTTGAGTGAGCATGCACAGAATTTTAGCCTGAACTGGGATGTGGGTTTTTTGGGGGGTTTTGTTTTTTGGTGTGGTTTTTTGGTTGTTTTGTTGGGTTTTTTCATTGTGTTTTTTTGTTTGGTTGGTTGGTTGGTTTGGGGTTGTTTGTTTTTTGTTTTTGTTTTGTTTTTTTTTCCCTTCAACTCTGGTGAAAATAAGTGGGCAGAAATATTCCTACATTCCGTCCAAATAATGGTTTGGAGCTGAAGGAGTCTTCACCAACCAAGTAGGGCACCTAAGCAGCAGTTTATTGACCTAAAATAATCAGGATAAGGACCATGAACCTATAGCCTGTTATCAGGAAAGGTGGAAAAGTGATGAGATGCTGTACACTAGCTACTGTTCACTGGCATCCCAGGTCATCTGGGAACTGTCCCTCTGCTGCATTTGGAGCACCCTAATTGCATTATTCTTACTGCCTCCATTTAAATAAGGAAGGTAGTGTTTGGGAACTCGTTTAAATATAATGGCATTTTTAAGAGATATGTGGAAGTATGTGGGTTTTTTCAAAGGTGTCTTTGGTAGGTGTCTATAAATTTGCCCTTGTAGAAGAGATTTCCTACCTCCCCGTTCTTTTAAAATGCGGAAATGTGTAAAAATCCTAAACCAATTAAAGCAGAAAGGAGCCTGCTCGCCTGGCAGACCAGGAGAGAGAGTATGGAATGACTGTTAACAGTGCCTGGAGACTTCTCTTTTGAATTTTTACTATCCAACTTCAGCCTGTTCTGCATTGCTCCTGACCTCAGTAATGTGCTGGAGTTAGGCAGGGGCTAACCTGAGAGTGCACAGTTCCTTAGGAGAAGCCAGATTCATGTGCTTCTCTTTCTCCCAAACACTTCTGCATGTTGAGACTTCCGAATGCTAAGCTTGAGTAGGGGAATTATTTTGTCTTAGTCAGTAATAGCAGTTGCTTGATAGTCAGCCTGCCAAATCCTAACAGTGTTAGGGGTTGGAAGGGACCAATGATTTCCTTGTGGTTAGAAAGTATGTGTGCCTTAGATCCTCCACAAAAGTTTCAAACTAAACTTGTTAAGGAATATAAAGAGAAAAGATTTCTTATACTCCTGAGAAGAGAATGAGAAAACACATTTTTTGGAATGCAAAGGTGAATCTTTAACATTTATTTAGCAGCTGTCTTGTTTGCAATGAGAGGTAGATAGTGAGGTTTTTTTCCACTGAAAATTGGGCACCTTCAGTTTCTTCTTCTATTTGCAACAGTGTGTGGTGTGGGCACAGAGACACTTGACCACAAACCAGTGCTAATCATTGTCTCTAATTGCTTGCTAGTGGCCTCTAGTCCCAGCTCACCTGCTGCTGTCCCACCTTGAATAGGAGCTAATTGAGTCAGATTACCTTGGATTTGGGTAAAAAGCCCCACAGAATGTTTAGCCTGGTTTTTACCTGTATCTAAACGCGTTACATTTTGATAAATGTTACCCAGTCTGCTTCTAGTGTCATCTCTTTATAGCATCATAGAATCATCTAGGTTGGAAAAGACCTTCAAGATCATTTGAGTCCAACCAGTAACCCCACTCTGCATGTCCACTGCTAAACCATGTCGCTGAGCAGTGTATCTACCCAGCTTTCAAACACGGCCAGGGACGGTGATGCCAGGGGTGGTGACTCAGGTGATGCCAGGGATGGTGACTTCCCAGGCCAGCCTGGTTCAGTTCCTTGTGCAGCTTTGTTCACTCAACATCCAGTTAGTAAGGGATGTAACTACCATGGTGTTAGAAAAATAGATCAGTGTTTGCCTGATCCTAAAAAAACCCCCAAACCTCTCAAGCAACAGCCTTGTGCTAAATTTAATGGACGTTGGGATTACAAGACTTGTCTTAATATTTCCTGGCACTGTATTTTAGGAAAATATCTTTCTTCCCTGCCTAGATGGAAACTAATTGTATAGTTATATTTTTAACTGCATAAAATCTGACTTACTAAAAGCTGAAAGGGAACTTTTTAAGCAGGACAGAAGTTTTTCTGCAGCAGCTCCTTTAGTGCACCTGTTCTAGTCACTCTTGAACTGTTCAGGCTAATTTTGGCTTTTGCTATTTTAAGCCCTTGCAGGACACTAAAGTCTTCTTTATGGTATTTCTCTGAAAGCATTAAATGCTCATTTCAGGAGTGTCTGCAAAACAGGTACTAGTTTATTGCATAATAACCACGTGCACCACAAAACATGGCTGGTTATTTTTTAGTGTATCAGGCAACGGGCTGAAAGTTGTAATCACACAAGGAGACGAGGTGCACGTAGCAAGCTAAAGGAGATGAGATTTACTACTTTGTATAAAACTGGTTCCTCAGCACGTGAGCAGATACTTCTGAATAGGTGCACAGGGAACTTTATGGCCATTGTGGGTAGAGGTGCTGACTGGGTTTAGACTCCCCAGAGATGGAAGGAGTACTTGATGTAACATGTTTTGTGACTTATTCAAGAACTTGGCAGTCCACATCTGGCCTACCCTCTTAACTACTACATAAAGGTGTGTTCTGATAGGAAGTGTTGAATGAGACTGTTTCAGGACGTGATGTAAAAAAGACACAATTACTAATCAGTAGCTTCCCAGTTGCACTGCTGCAGGAGGTTCGTGATACCAAGTTCTTACACCTTAGCATTCCATAAATTATGTAGCTAAAGTTGGCACTGTTCTGAAGCATAATGGACTGCTGCAAGGCATGCCTCTGGTGGAAAAACATGATGTGATATCTAGGGAAACACAGACCTTCTTATGCACGCCCGTGATCCTTACGTAGCTCACAAGACAGTTTTCTGAAGAGACTGGGGGTTTTTTTGATGTAGGAAAGTATTGTCTGAGTTAAAAGAGTGTTTCTCTTTCTACTTACAGTAAATCATTGAACCATAGAAGGGCTTGAGTTGGAAGGGACCTTAAAGATCATCTGTTTCCAACCCTCCTGCCAGGGGCAGGGACACCTGCCACTAGACCAGGTTGCTCAGAACCCCATCCAGCCTGGCCTTGGACACTTCCAGGCATGAAGAGTCCGCAGCTTCTCTGGGCAACCTGTTCCAGTGTCTCACCCCCCTCAGAGTAGAGAACTTCTTCCTAATGTCTAATCTAAATCTACCTTGCTCTGGTTTCTCCAACCTTAAACTATAAGCAGAGGCAAAGATGGTGTAGTAAGCTAAATGCAGAAGAATTGAGAATTTTCATCTGTTCAAGGCATTATTTCACAGAATCACAGAATTATTGAGGCTGGAAAAAGACGTCTGAGATCAGCAAGTCCAGCCTAGAAGCTGCTCATTAGAAAGCATCTTTTTTTTTTTAAATTATCCAAAATTGCTGAAAAGATTTAAAAACTTTGTTCTCTGGCTTCACACAAAGACTAAACTTAACCTGATGATTGCATTTCCTAACCAAATTCAGCTCTGCCTAGGAAGGGGAGGAATACTTTGACTTCCCATTTCTTCAGCATATAGGTCTGCAAGGTAAGTGTCAGAGTAAACCAAAAGCTGAATTTTGCAGGTGTGTAAAAAAAAAAAATTGTTTTCATCTGTAATGGAAATATTGTTAGCTATATTAGAGCAATAACCCCTTTGGTTAGCAAAAAAGGTGGTTCTTCTCATAAAACACAGTGTCTGGTTGGAAGCGGGCTGGAATTAGAGAAGGAACCTCCTGCAAGGATGAAGAGCTGCCTTCCAGCTTTCCTGAAGATAGTTCACCTTCTTTGTTTTGCTTTCCATTAAGCCAGTACTGGTTTTGTGCTGGTAGGTCTGTGTTCGTTTCGTTTTTGCCGTTGTATCTGTCAGATAGTTGGCTTGATTTCTGTGTGATGAGGAACAGTGTAATAATACACTGTCCCCTGGATTGATGGAGCTCATTTTCAACACAGATGATATTTAGCTCACCTGAATACCAAGGGTAAAGGCTACGTTTCAGGAGCAGAGTCTGTAGCCTGAATATTTAGGTGATCCTTCAGAGCAAGAAGAAAGCCAGTAGAAATGAATCAAGTCAGGTCAGGTTGGTTGCCGTGAAGGAACTCCTCACTGCGTGGAAGGTTGCATTAATTCTGCTGTCTTTATTTTATTTTCAGAGCCCTAACTCAGTCATGATCGCCCTGGTAATGCTGTTGAATATTGGTTTAGCCATTCTTTTTGTCCATTTTCTAACTTGATTGGAATTAGGAAAGGTAAGAAAGGTCTTGTTTTCGTATAAGAACACTATATCCACCCCACCTCCAATGATAAAAGATTTAATTTCCTTGCATCTTTTTAACACTCCCTACTTTAATTTTAGCTATGCCTGAATGTGATTCAACATAGTTATTTAATAATGTAACTGTTTTGACCCTTCAGTGAAGTCATGACAACTAGTGGTGTTAGCCCACAGTTCTCTGCAGTTGTGTCATCAGCCTTTTAAATGGCACCTGTCATACTCAGACACAGGGAAGGAGGCTTGGAATTAGGATGGGACGCGAGAGAGATGAAACTTGGACAATTCAGCCAGGGGCCCAGATCGGTTTCTCTGCCGATGGCTCGTGGCTTTGGGGTCCTCTGAAAGCTGAAGCAAGCAGCCATGGTGGAAAACAAAGAAAGTGATCTGCTGAAGCAGCCCCACCAGTCAAGTGCGTTGGCTTCTCCATCTGTTCCAGCAGAGTGTGACTAAACTGAAAATGTATGGAGCTGCACTTTTTGTTGATGGAAGCTAACAGCTGCCTTACTATTTTACCGTCTGATGTTTTTAGTGGGGAGATGGGAAAACAACTGCCAGAGGAATGTGGTCAGAGGATTCTGTTGCTGTGGAAGCGATTCCAGCGTTCACTCCTATCTCATTAGAAGAAATAGTTAGCAGCATCAGTCACCAGTCTTATTCCATTACCTGCTGCTTGTAACATCTCCTGTAGTGTTCTGGGAATTCAAATTTCACTTGCCTGTGCATGATTCTTCTGTTCATTCATTGTTTTCTGCCATTTGATGTATAGCCATAACATAGCCTCTAGTCCAACCTGGAGAAAGCCACCAGTTCTGCCTAGAAGCAGAAAATGGAAATGTCTTTTTCTAAACATGAAGATAAAATTCTTAAATTCATTTTCCTAAACCTCAAGAGCCATTTTACTTGAAGGTTTAGTAAGTAACATGCCACGACTGCAAAAGTTAAAGGCGTTGATACCTTCTTAAGAGTGCTCAAATGCTTATGCCAGTAACAAGCAAATTTCTTCATAGTAAAAAAATAAGAATCTTAAGTTGATATCAGCACATTCTAACCAGGAGTTGATATCAGCACATTCTAACCAGGAGTTGATATCAGCACATTCTAACCAGGAGGTGGAATATCAGAATAAGCCAAGAAAGATGAGATACAGGGTTTGCATGTTGATTTTTTTTTTGTCTTTTTTTTTTTTTTCCTCCTTTTCTTTTTGTTCGTTTGTTTTCATTTTTAATTCTGGTGCTGTGGTAATTGGTGATTTGAATTACTGTGTTTCAACACTGAGGTACTTTGCCAGCGGTTACAATAAACACATTGATGCCAATGACAGTTAAGCTAGATAATGGTCATAAGAAATAACCATAATTTAAAATGCTAGATTTGTGTTGAATACATTCAGGTAGAGCATTTAGAAATGTTAAGTGATTGTATATCGATCTGATGCCTTCGGTGTCTTTTCAAGTCCATTTATTATTTTACCTCAGAGTTTTTAAAAAAAATAATAATAAAAGAGGAAAAAAAGCCTCAAAATTTTTCATTTGGAAGGTTTTGTCTTAAGTGGTTTCTCAGCCCTTTGTTCAAATGATGTGATCATGTTTCTTTTTCTGTGCCATTATACTGTAATTATTGTACCCTATATTAATCAAAAGCATGCTTATTTACTCAAAACGTGGTGTGAGCATTTGGCAAGTAAATATCTTAATTTAAAGCTACGAAACTCAAAGGGCTTGTACTATGGTTTATTTTATTTCTATTAGAAAATCTTTCATACAATAGAGTTTTGGAACCTGTTTGTAAACTTTCTAAGTGTTTGCATGGTTTAATGGGCAACATTCTTACGAAGTACAGTAGCTGTCTTTTGATGCAGGATGTTAAAGTTACGTAGGTGTGGACTGAATACCGTGCAGCAAAGCAGCTCCAAGCAGGGCAATAACACCGTGGTGTTTTTTACAGAGGTATGTTGAGAATCCTGTGTTTTGACCAGTGTGGATAAAGAAGAAAGCAGAAAAGAGAGCAAATGAAAATAAAACTTGTATATTTCTTAAAAAAAAAAAAAAAAAAAAAAAAAAAAAAAAAAAAAAAAAAAAAAGTTTAAATTGTTTTTTAA
>JANHGN010017526.1:0-16974 GCA_024605025.1 Megaceryle maxima | reverse complement strand
AGTTAGTTAGAAGAACTGAGCTGAAAAGTAAAATCACTGAACAGAATTAGTTCTGTTCTCACTCAAACCAGGACAATGAGCAAAAGAGTACATGTGTGGTCTCTGTAAAGGCATATCAGTATCACTGTGGAAATATTTTTGAAAATATTCAGCTGCAATAATCAGTCTCAATGAATTGTTTAATTGCTTGTTCTTTGTTTCCATCACAAAATGTACATAAACAGATGACGATCTGGTTAACACAAGCAAACTTCAACTTACTGTGTTAAATAACCTTTTGTTTTGAGTTTCATACTTGCTTATAATAGTAATGAGTGCACACAGTGAATGAGAAGCAGTAGTGAAGACAGAAAAGAGCCTGCCAAAAATAAGAGGTTTAGGCCATATAGACGCATCAGGGGAAATCTCCAATGTGAGTGATGCCAGAATTGCTTCTTCCTCACTTCTTGGCATTTCTGAAAGCCACCTTACACTTCTGTAAATCTCCCGGGCTTTGCTGATGTCTCCTGTAAATGAGACATCGCTGAGCTCCATCTTTTCCAAATTGTCTGGAGAGTTCAGTGAAAAGTAAAAAGCAGGCCTAAGGTACTCCCACAACTGCCAAAGAGTCAGTTCTAATGTCGAACTCAGATGCCTGTGCAACTTCTCTGAAATTAATGGGACGGAAGGGAAGTGAAACATATGAGGTAGTGGTAAGTGAATACAACAGGGGTGAGAAAGCAGGACAGGATTATGAACATAACAAGGTCTTCCTTGAAGAAAGTCAGCACTTTTGTCATGTCTGAGACTGGGTAAATCCTTGGTCTTTTGGCATCTATGCCCTAATTAAAAGTTATGACCAAATTGTGAACAGTCATATTGCTATACCCAAAAATTGTGGGATCTTGGTTGGAAGAAAACAGACACTGTTATTGGGAACTGTCCTTGAATCATGGAAAGAGCACAAAGGAAGAATGGCGGAGAAAACACAATGAAGCAAGAAGATAAAGCAGAGCAAAGTAGAGAAAAACAGGACGTGGGGAGTACTGGGAGAATTAGATGACAGCCAATCATGTAGTAGATATAGGCGTATGAACAGTGTGTGGGCTGTCGCATATTTCCAATCATCATTTTTGTTGGTGTGTGTGATCAGTGAAGCTTGCCCTGTATATAACCAAGGGATGTACCAATAATAAAGGTCTTCACTTTACAACTCCCATGGAGTTGCCAAAGTCCATTCTCCCCCCTGCAGGATATGGCTTGAGCAACTGAGAAATTGAGTGTGGAAGAGAACTGAGTAAAGGAGTTAAAAGTATAAATGTCCAGACAACTATCCATTCCCATGTAATTTCCTGTAGGTAAAGAAACATATCACCGCTAACTCAGGTCTTGGAAATACTAGCTTAGAAACATAAAATAATGTGTCTACAGCTGCAAAACTCTTTTTGTCCTTGGTGAGCTGAGCAACCAAGTGTGGGAAAAACCTTCCATACTAATTTTACATATGAGTGTCAGTCTCCCACAGAACAGAACAATACCAAGTTATGTACCCTGGATGGCTTTTGCTTTAATTAATTGGCAAAGAGTAGTACGAATCCTGTGGGATTACGTGTTCACGATGGGCACAACATTCTGGGAACATTGACTTGAATTGATTTTTTACTTTATTTTTGACAACTGATTAAATGACAAAATAATCAAAGTTCATTAACTTAAAGAAAAATAATATTCTTAGCCAGATACTTGCTATATACTCCTGAATTCTACAAAACCTGTAAATATTTATTCCTTACTTATCTGCTACAGTATGCATTATTGCTTACAGTAATACTACTGACATCACTATTTAACATTCACTTTAAAATACTACTGGTAATATTTGATTCCTATTGCTAAGTGCTGGACAAATGACCTGTCTTCCCTTTGCTAATGGAGCACAGAAATGTCACTTCACATTCAACTACAAGTCCTAGAAAAGGAAGAAAAACTGTTGCTGTGCAACCCCTCAGTGCAGGACTCCTGGCCACCATATATCCCTTAGCATGGAATAAACAGCACTGCTCCAAAAACAAGATCTCCGTGGTTCTGAGGATCTTACCCTAAAAGGCTGTGACATTTTGCAATGAGTTATTGCTCTGTCAGCTAACTCACTGATGATCTAGTCAGCAGTGCAAGTGACTGGTTCACAAACTATGGAGTCCCAGCTTTGCTAATTAAGTTCAAGACTCTTGTTTCAAAACACAAACTACATGTCTGCATTTCCACAGTAATGAGATCTACCCCACAGGCACAATATGAGGAGATTCTCTCAGCTGAAGAATACAATATACAAGCACAGAAAAGTAACAACTTGCACAATATATTGCTGTCTCATTTTGATTCAATTATAAGCATTAATCATTTATGCTTATATTGGGGTGTTAAAGCACTGAAGTGGTGTTCTGTAAGGATGCCCATCAGACCTTCAAAGTATTAAGGGCCCCTGGACTTCAGAAAAGAGAGAAGCTGGAGGGTGTTACTAATTTTTAGTTTCTTTTGTGGGTCAACAAGTTGTTTCTTTCTGTACCCCACAAGTTATGAGGGAAAAAACAATCATCACTTCCTGGGCAGAAGTCTGAAGAATCCCAGAAAAGAGTGTGCCAAACTGCAACCCAGTCCAAAAAATTATATATTCAGGAAACACTAGTCTTTAGATGCACACTATAAGGTCTGTACAGATGCTTTCTTTGGCAGCAGTGTGTTGCATGCTGTAATTTCTCATTAGCAAGAAAGTTCTCAACTACAGTCTAGCTCAAGAAAACTGTAAATAAATTTTATATTAAACATTCTGTTCCTCAATTTTCACATGTTCTTAATAAAGTTTCCTGCTGTGAGAGACTGTTGGACAGGAATATATCCAAGAAAAGATAATGTGCTCTTGCCTTATTTTCAATACAAAATAAATGGCCCTATCTAATTGCAGCTATCATGAGCAATGATGGTTTAAAAAGAATATTATGCCACATAATTTGAATGATACTTTACCACTATGAGTGAGACAGTTAAATATACCCTTCGAGAGTTCAATGAGAATGAAACTTTAGATTTTTAAAGAACAGTTTTACAAATTATTCATTTTTACTGCAGTATTACTGACAATAATATTGGTGACCGTTAATATCCATTTTGTTATTTCACTGCTGAATTTCTACCAGAAGCATTTAGACACTTGGGGATTATTGGTGCATCGGAGGAATGGAGATAGATTTTAAATTCCTACCAGTTCCCACATTCCTGTCCTAACTCATGCTTCTGACCACCTCTAACTTCTACCAGGTTAATGACTATGAGATCTTTCCATTTGCCAATCTTCCTTATGCTCCCTCAGCTAGTCAAGCTAGTCTCTGTGCTTTCAGGTTCCTTTGTCCACATCTCCTCTCCTAAGCCACCTGTAGGAGAAGAAAAACAAAATAAGACAAAACAAAAGCAAACACAAAAATCCCCAAATAAACTAAAACCAAAACCAACTTTCAACCTACAATTTTACACTCTTAAATGTGTCTGTGAAACCCACTTCCACCGCTATTGCAAACCACTCCTGTCTGGTAAAGGAAGACAAGAAAATGTTTGATACTGAGTCTTTTATGCTGACTTGTCCTTGGTGGTTACTTGACTAGATACTTTATTTTATATCAAGTGCCTCTTACATGTCACACTTCTCACTATAAACTTCAGGTGAAGAATATCCATAAAAAACCTCGTTTCATTGGAACTGCTGTAATTGAAGCAATGATGCTTTAGATTAATATAAACAGATGGAATTTCTTCTCTTACTGTGTGCTATCAACAGATCTGAAATTCTTACTTATGATCATTCCTTCCATAATTCATAACATCAATCACCAGTATTTCATCATTCAAAACAATAGCTCTATTTTCTTTAGTTGAGAAGGCTAATTTTATCAGCAATGTCACTTTATCAGGTTTTTTGTTACATATTAACATGGAAATTAAGCAAGGTTTAAATCACTGGGTTTTAAAATTTATTTGTCATTATGTCTGTTATAAAAAACCCTTATTAATATGCTGTGAAATAAGAACTCTACAGCATCAATAATACAATCTTTCAATTGATAATCTTTCAGAATCCTTCCTTGTAATGGTTAAGCATTTGCAGTACTAAACCAATGAAATTCACACATAGTGAAATGCAGTAGTGGAGTGATTATTATTTTTTCCAAAGTACCTTAGGCTTTAGATGATTAGGGACTAGTCTTAAGTTTTAAAATTTCTGCCAACAGTCAAGCTTTAGGTTGAGTTGGATAAATTGTAGTATAATGTATGTTGACAGTTTAATACCATGGGTTACTATCCTTAGTTTGCTTTATGATGTAATACATCTTTATAGGACTCCCTGGAGATTTCTACTATGATTTTCAAGGCATAGAGAACTCAATAAACTAAAATACTCTGAGCAAGTTTTCTATTTCCTGTATACTTTGGAATTTTTCCTGAAAAAGAAATAGGTGCTACAACTTTTAAAAGTTTTTCTGACATGACTTTCTGTTTTGTTTGTCATGTAATAGATTCTAAAGGTACATTTCACATAAAGTTATACATTTTTTAGAAGTTTCTTTCTACAATAAATGGTCTTATTTTTCAGATCTCTAGAGGAATTGTCTTTTCTATAAAACAGAGTAAGTGATTTTCTTTTCCACTCTTTCAGTTCTCATTATACAGGTATTTAGATCATGCAGTCTGCAAATGTTTGCTGGTAAAGGTCACATATATTTGGACTAATGGACTAATTATTTCCTCATAATTATTCTGCATGTTTGACAAGTACATGCATAGTAGTGGTTAAATATCAAGCAACGTAAATCCAAATAACAAACTCAAGTTTAATTTCATTTTTACAGCTAATCAGGAAAAGAAACTAATTAGAATGTAAGGTAACTATTATTTTTCATTAAATATCAGTCTAAGTGAAAATAGCTTAAAGGATCTCCAGTACACTTTAATATCGAATAAATTAAATTGCCATTTGATAATATTCTTGCAACATTAGAATTCAGAAACTACTAAAAAGCAGTTTTTTAATTTAATATATTTCTGTTTGGGTCATATACAAAAAGATATTAATCTCTGAAGGATAATTGCTTTTCAGAATGATGCATATAGGTGATGTGCAAATACTTTCAAGTCTACTACTAACTTAAGATTTGCTGTGATTAGGTGTCCTCAAACATTTGCCTAAATAGATATTGGCTAAATAATATAGTATTCTTCCCTATTCCAAGGTGGGTGACCACACAGAAAGTTTTCCAAGATGCTTTTACAAAGCACTTCCAGTATGAATGATTCAAATGAGCTAGACTGTTATTTCCATGCTAGCATGTATAACACATTCTTTCCATCCAGATTGTGTAAACAAAAGTTTGCTCATCTTAATATTTTCAGTGTGTGTAAATGTAGGCTGAAATAAATCTGTACTGTTTGACAAATAAACATTAGAAAATACTTTCTAGAAATGCATACAATCTCTGCTTTCCTGTTAAAATAAAACTATTGTAAAATAAGCCTCATTAGGAAATTCATTAAAGACTACTTGTAAGACCACCAGAACAGAGAATGTCAAATGGTGTGATTACAGATACTCCATAAAGACAAAAAGCAGAAGCTGAAGCATGTGACCTAAAAGGTTTTTTAATATCATTTAATCCCTTCTATTTTCATCATCTTTTTGTTCAACCTGGGGAAGTGCTATACCAAGATCTTCCCGAAGCCTCTCAAACCAAAACTGTTTTCATAGCCCTCACAGGAGGAATACTCAGATTTTTAACCATCACTAGTTTATGCTGGCCTCTTGCCAAGAGCCTGAGGACCATGCCTAATTAACATACACATCTACATATATTTTCATCCCCAGAAAATATAAGCATATACACAGCCATGACATTTGCTTAGGCTAGTACCACTGATGAGGTAATCCAGACTGTCTAAATTCACTGCAAAATGTTTTTTTAGGTTTGTTGTAAGTTTTGTCTCCACCCCACTGGCACAGTGCGCAGTGCACCCCCATGGGCAGTATTTGTTCATTCTATGGGCCATATACTGAGCAACAAATCTTCACAATGACAGAAACACCAAGGTCTAGACATCTAAAGGTGCTATGCAAATTACACATCCAGATGAGTACTAAATGGGGTTGGAAAACTGGATCATTCAACCCCAACAACTGCATTTCAAAGACAGTGTTATTAAAAATTTGGTCCTGTAAACATAATCTTGGACATCTACTGTAGCTTTCTGGTTTAGTCCTTTCTTTAACTTGCTATGAAAACTCAAATCCCATCTAGCTCCATGCTAGGTAAATGAGATGGTTCCTAATTGTGTCGATGGGCTTGCTGAATGACAGGCAGTCTTCATTATTGTTTCTGACTGATCATATCCTTACTCTTCCTGTGGATCCCAAGAGGGATGCCAAAAGAACATACAGTGTTGAAGTCAAATCTAACTGGGACAGAAACATAACCTTAGTAGAGAAAATTATTATTAATATAAGTTTCAATTTTCCTGAAAATTATCTTGTGCATAGATATATGTGTATATACACACAGACACACATCCCTTTTATTACTGTGTTAAACATGTGTTTTTTATATCTACCACATATGTGATCAGCTGCCTCTTGATCAACACACAGGCCATTCCACTGGGAATTTCCAGGGCTAAGACCACAACTTACCTCAGCTTCTCCTATGAGGCTATCTGGAAGGAGGCAGTAACACCTTATACCTTCTGCAAATTATTACAGTACAGAAACTGCAGTACTCAGCTGATCAGTCATCACTGGGCTGCACAATGTAAATCTCATTTATCCTCTACATTATTATGAATATGTACTCCAGGGTCAGCTCTGTTTCTGGCTAGCAAAAGAAAAAAAACATACATTCAATAATTAAAAAAAAACTCCAAACCACTAAAACAAACAGAGATTCATTAAAAATTAATCTTGGAAACAATATAGAACTGTTGCAGCTGTTTATTCTATTTCATAATATTTACAGAGATGTTGAGAAAATATGTATGAGCTATTAACCTGTGGGTTACCTTAAGCTGCTATAGAGATTTTTAAAAAATAAAAATTATTTCAAAGTACTGTATGAAATTAAATCTAACAATGGCCTAATCAAAACCTGATGCATAGAGAGGTTAAATGTTTATTACTATAGATCAACACTGTTCAGAATAAAAGTTAAACTTTGTCTCCCTGGCTTCTTCCTACACTGCACCACAAACACCACCTTCACAGCTGAAACCATACAACTGTTAGTATTTGCTGAACCTATATCTAATAGAGTTTCTTCTGATATACTTGAGCCTAAGTAATAGAAGCAGCAAGTCCTTTAACGTCCAATTTCTCTTGGTAAATATGTTCAACCTTGTCCCTGCAGCTAAGATAGTGGGGTTTTCTCAGACATGATGAATCAATGACAGACACCTGACCTACTGATCTTGACTATCTGTCTTCTACCACTAACACTTGATAAATCTGCTTTGTTGAGAAGAAGGAAAAAGTAATCAGCATGGGACTCCTTCATTTGAAATATTTATTTGGTCAGCCAAAAGGACCACTGTCACCGAAACTGAGTGACAGCAAACTAGGGCCCTATTTTGGTCAGGATATGTGACAAGTATAGCAACTAAGGTTTATTTTCATGAGATTGAAACATTCAATTAATTTCATTGTAAACTGAATCCCCCCAAACAGATTTATATGGCATCCTAGGTGGGAGTTGTTTCAGTCTCCAAATATTGCTATAGCTGATCTAATAAACTACCCAAAGAAAATACATCAATACCAAAGAACTGAACTGTAGCATGGCTACAGAAAAATGGTTGTCTATGAATACTTAGGTTGCACAAAACAGTACTGTTTATAAAAAAATGTTGATACATCAAATATGTAAATTATTAGATTACAATTATAAAACACATTGCAAAGCATTAAAGACATAATTGGCAGAGTTCCTACCAGTTAAATCTAATCTCCAATACACATCAGCTGTAGCTTGGCTTGTCTCGTTAGGTAAACAAAATGTGTCTTGACTGTCATTGACATAAAATATTAATGCACTGGAAGTCTCTAAACTTTGCTAAGCATAAGGCCTATTATCACACTTAAGAGCAAAGCAATCTAATAAATCGCTGGCTGTATAAAAACTAAGTCAGCTGGCAGAGACAGTAATCTCCCTAAGGGATAGTAAGAGCCTACAACTACAGCAGCTGCAGTTCTAGAGAAATTATGTTTCCACTGCTCAGTAGAAATACATTTGTGCTGAATTCTGTTATTTAAACTCTAATGGAATCATTAGGAGTACCCATGCATTATCAACAATACAAAATGGACTAACAAAACCATCTATGACACAGGTTTATTACAGACATCATTTTTTTATTATTATGCTTGATCTTCGTTGCTTTTAATTAGGTCCAAACAACAAAAGCTGAACTAGATGGTCTTAATAGGCATTTTCTAACAGCATCAAGCTCATATATAAATAATCTTGTGTGTTTGCTGAGCACTGAGATGATGTCCTTAATTGAAAACAAGTTACTTGTTTGGCACTGGTATGAGGTCCTTGAGGCTGTATTTAACTATAAACACAATATTGTCATATACTTTGTAACAGAACAGATAGTCTCATGATTATGTTATTTTTATGATGTACTTAGGGAACATACTGTGTGATTCAAAAGAAACAAATCACCAGAGACATACGAGACTGCACATACAAAAAGTAGTTAACAGGAAAATACCTTAGTCAGGATATTATCCAAATTATTTGTTGCCTTCGGGATTAACAAGAAATTAGTGTGTCCTCAAAATGGACTATAATTACACCAAAATAGCATGAATTACATCTTTAGGTGTTAATAAAATATTTCATAGGAAAAATGCATGCTGAAATAAGAACGTTAAAATATGCTACAAGCAAATATATGTTTTTCCTGAAAAAGGTTTTGATAGTTTGTGTGACAGTATAAATTACTTTATATTGTGTTTGATTGCATATTTTCCATTAAATTCTATTTTACATGGATATTAGTAACTTAGTGGGTGAACAGTATAGATATTTTAGTGTAAATTTTATGAAACCAAAGTAATTTTTTCTTGCACACCGGAGTCTATCTGTTTGGTCTTGTATAAAATAATGGAATGGCTGAGTTTGAAAAGGACATGGAGAGATGTCTAGTAGAAGCCCTGATCAAAGCACTACCAATTGAGTCAGGTTGCTCAGGGCTGCATCCAGTCAGGATTTAATATCTCCCAGACACAGATCCCACAGTTTCACCAGACAGTCTGCTCCAGTATTTAATTGTCCCCATGATGAATATTTCCCTTCTGTGAAATCATAATTTCCTATTTTCCAGCTTCTGTTTCTTTTCCCACCACTCTGCACCTCCAAGAGAAGTCTGACTTCACCTTCCCTATTTCCTCCTTTGAAAGTGTAAGCTGCAGTAAGGTCTCACTTCAACCTTCTCCCCCTGAGGCCAAACAAACCCAGTAGCCTCAGCCTTTCTATATACACCACATGGTCCAGCTCTCTGATCATTCCAGAATACCTCTGCTAGATTTCTGACACTATACTAACACCTTTCTGTATTTTTACAAGGTCTGAAGAGTGGGGAATAATATTTTGCTCAACCTGCTCACTGCACTTTTGGTAATACCTCTTCTACAGACCAAAGACTGCAATAGCTGAAGGCACCTAGGACCTGTGAGTTTGGAAACCCTGCAGGATTGTGCCAACATGGACTTGTACAATAAAGGTGACTCATCTAGTTAAAATTTACCTGTATGATATAGTGGGAAAGGCAGGTGGAAGAAGAGAAGCATGTGGACATACAGTGAGAATTCTGGAGTTTAAGAAAACACAACATTTATGTAGCTAAATATTTAATATTTCCTGGTACTGTTCTGTTTCATTTTTCCATTGTAAACTATATCTTTTTCCCCTTTTTACAGAAACACAGAAAACTGACCTACCTTTTCTTCCAGATGTCTTTTACCCTTTCTTAGATCTAGAATGTTATTTTTTTCTGTGACATCCTGACCAGTTCATCAATTTTCTATCTTGAACTTAATTTTAAGTTTCCTGGAAAGGCTCAGAGACTGCAAAATATTGCTATATTTCTGCTTAATGATGTCAGCTCATAAACTACATGAGAAACTGAGAAAGTTGGAGCCATTTAGATTCAAAATAAGACAAATGCATATAAAAGTGTACTTGCAATAGAAAGCATACATCTAGCAGATCCTGCGTGGCATTTTTCATAAGAACAAAAGGGTATGAAAAGACAGTGAAAGGCAGCAAATTTTAAACTGGAAAAAGAAAACACTTATTTACAAAACTCCACCTGTAGAAATCATTGGTATAACATATTGCTGGAAATTAATATCTTAGCAGAATGCGAAGATTAAGCATTTCAGTCATATTAGTTATGATTGCCTTCATTTAAAGATCCTTAAAGTTGCAAAACCCTGTGCTCTACATTTAGGGAAAAAAACCAAATGTGGTGCCAAGATGCTTAAGCGACCTTATTTGGCTCCCTCATGCATATACATTCTGATACAATCTTCAGAATTACTTGCTATTGCCTCAAATACTGGTATTTCCTAGCTTTGAAGTACTTGACTTTTCACTCGTAGTAACATTTCTAATTTTTTTTTCCATTCTTTTAAATTGAAAAAATAATTTTCTATATGAAATCCTATACTGAGCTTTGAGATGCTGTAACTGTTAATTCCACCAGAGAAGAAACCAGTACCAGAACTAATGACACAAATGGCTAAAGTGGGAACTTCTTACACTACTAAATCAACTAATAAAGGAGGGACAGAAGGGATTGGCACTGAGTTTTGCAGTTTTTTCTAACACCAGACTAGGTAAACACTCTGCTTCTAGAGGCAAGTACATAATGACTAACCACTTCTCCCAGCTCAGCAATATTTTCCCTGTCTTGCAAACACTACCCAGCCTCCCTATCCTGTTTTTCTCCTCACCTTTATATTTGCCCATCCTGGATACTAAGAAATTTTGGATTACTTTCTCTTACTTTCTTCTGATGCTCTGCCTTTTCACCAAGTCTACTGGTCCCCACAAACCAATAAAAATGCCTTTCTAGTTAAATTTGCAAGAAGGATGCCAATCTAGGTCTGAATCTTTTGGGGTTTGTTTATGCTGTAAAGTGGATACAGAACAAAGTCTCCGAGTCTGGTAAAACAGAAAAAAAAGGTCTTTGTTCTCTGGAGAGAGGCAGAGTCTATCTGCCTGCACAGGAATGACTGCTGGGATTGCTGTGCAAATCAGGTGTACTGCCTAATATTGCTCTCTCTAAAGCTGGAATGGACACAACAAAGAATGTTTCAATCAACTTATTTCTGACACAATACCTGTGCTTTCTTTAGGTGTCTAGCTAAATATGTGGATCAGACAAAGTATAACAGAGGTGAGGCAGTACAATGATTTGTAATAATACTGTGGATCCATGAATTGCCTTCTCTATTATGGTCCAGTCACAAGTCTTCATATCTTTCCTGTCAAGTCAGACCTGTGATTTGTAAGTGATGTTCATTTATTCATATAGATGCCTAGATAGTCAAAAGTGTCAAGTCATTAGGCAGCTTTTTACTGAAGAGTGACCTGAAAGCAAATAGGAATTCTGCACTTTAATCACTGAGCAGTTTTATCAAGGTTGAAGCACACCAAGCTAGATCCTGATCTTGTTGAAAAAGGCAAAATAAGCTTACCATCTCTGGAGATTCAGCCTGGAATGAAAGATTGGAATCTGGCTCATGAAGCTGAATCACTGAACCATTGCTTAATTATGTTTGTTTAAAATAATAAGAAAACAGTTGTACCTATCTCCATAAGGCTAAAAAGAGAGATTATTAATGTATCACTCAGCTAAAGTTCTATTCATGTTAGGCCAACTAAATGGAATCAATTTGTCAGAGACTCTGTCCTACTCATTAATATTTCTTTTCCATCAAAAGGGAGAAACAACTTCTAGCTGCATTTTTTTTCCCCAGGATATGAGTGATGTAATCCTAAACCATCAGACTCACTCACTGATTCAGAATCTCTTTTTAAAAAAGACCAAAATAGTAGAACAGATTTCTTAGTTCTCTGAGATCAGTTTGGGGAGTAGGTGTTAATGATGCATAGCTGTTTTATTTAGGGTTTACTCACTGATATATAACTCACAACTAGATTGTTTATTTAAGAAAAAAAATGTCTAAGAGTGGTAATATTGTCTTGGTATTTACTATACTGTCTTGTTGATCACATTGTTAAATTTTTTATTGTTCAGAGAAGGCAAAGTAAAGCTTCTCAAGTTTATGAATTCTGGCACTTACTGTCAGCAACAACATTTCAGATTGAGAAAAAAATTTGCATTTGACTAACTGTCACCCATTAACTACACCAACAAATAATTTTAAAAAGCTTCCTAAAGAACACATTCAAGCTAGTCTTTCCCATCTCTGCTGTAAGCAAGGAACTTCAACTGATTATTTTTAATACCATCACCTGATTTTTTCGTAGGACATACTTAACATCTTTCACGTAGTTTTACACAAGAAACTGAAAGAATGTTTGGAATCATTTATGATACTGACTTCTATAAAATCAGCAACTGGATTTAGAGGGGTAATTGATGCAACTGCTATGATCATCAGTCTTCCTTCCAAATGTTTTAGTTCCTCAAAAGTCTGTATTTATTTGAGACAATTGTATTGATTTTACCTCAGCCATATTAGATTTCCTACAAAGATTTATCTTTTCCCAAAGCTTATGTCAACAATGCTAAACCAGGGTAATCTAAGTACAATGAGTTCCACCTAAATTCAGATGCTGAAAAGAGATATGTCCCTCCTGTGGTGGTATTGTATAGGCAAGTGGAGCTATCTTTTTAAATTTGGACAGTATAGTCACTTCTTACTAGGGTTGTCAAATTACCTTCATTATATTTATGACTGTGTTCTCACCTTTTGTCTCTGGAATTTCCCATTGTCTGCCAGACTGAGGAAAAACTCAGATGTAAATATAGCAGTTAATGTGATATGTGTCATATTCACAATAGTTCATCTGATTTAATGTATTTTATCCTTAAAGAAGGGAAACAGCTTCCTTCCACCATGAGGCAAGAAAAGTCAGTCTATTCCAGCTGGTATTGCCACACTGAGACCTGGTACCTGGAGAAGATGCCCCACAGTATCTCAGGCATGCAGTACCATGATCCTCATTCTTTCCTCAGATTCTTTCCTGCTGCCATTACTGACATCTCCTGCTCACCAGACTGCCATGGGTACTGCCTGCTTAGCTGCATCCATGAGCATGGCTTATTTGTCTAGGAAATCAGGACATTGTTATTAGCCATAGTAACAGTAAATATACTTAGAAATTGCAGGAATGCAGGGTTTTTTACTAAAAATAAAAAAAAAAATTAAAAAATTACAAATTACTAATTTTCTACCTTCTGCTCAGCTTCTTACTTCCATGGTCTTTAGGAAGGTGTCCATTCCCAGTAGTAAAACCTATTACATACAACATGAATGGCCCTTCTGAAACAAATCCAAATTTTCCTTTTTTTCTTGATGAAATGCTATATTTCCTGAAGAGCTGACTGCCAGTTCTGTATCAGGTTGAAAGTTTTAGAATCAAATGTTTTGCTGTAGCAGATACGATTACTTTAAAAAAATGATTTTACTTTTTTTTTTTTTTTTTTTCATCTTTTACAGGTAAGCTTTCCATAGTTTAGTTATAAAAAGAAATAACTGGTGTGGGTGCTCCAAGCAAATTCAGTCATTAACACACTGAATGCACTCCAGAAACTTTAGCACTGCATTATCTGCTTGAGCAGACACAGTTAGATACAGTGGAATGAATGACTTACCAGAAATACATGTCTATTCTGGCTGTTCGGATGTTCTCCATAACATTCCAAGGTGCTACCCCTTTTAAGAAATACAAATGGACAACAAAACTCCAAAACTCCACATGCCAAGTATCTTTATACTTGGAAATTAAACAAATTCCAGAGTCACAAAAGGGAGACTTTGTTTCAAGAAAAAGAAGTAGACTTGCAGCAAACTCACTAGCTATTCTACATGATTGTGGAATAAGACTAGGAGGTAAAAGTCAGAACACAACACATTTCACAGAAAAGGCAGCAACCAGCGCTTGGTAACACTATGATTTTAATGGCAGTTTATACTCTCATATGATTAAGCAGCTGGTATAAATCATGCTGGGTTTGATCCCATTGTGTAGTACTAAATAAAACAGTAGAAAAACTGACCTGCTTGATGCATATAACAACAAGTTAACCTATATATACTGGCCACATTAGATACAAATATATTAAATTTTTATCATTTACTTCCAGCTACATCATTATTTAGAGCTGGGTATTCTGAGCTAAGGCCACACCTTCTGGCAAACTCAATGACTTATCCTGGTGGAAGTAGGCTTGTTCACATTTTCATAATGCAGATGCTACATATGCCATGACTTTATGATACTTTATTCTTTTATTGAAGCATTGTATTTTATAAATACTACATGCAAGCCTGTTTTGCTTTCTTTCAGACAAGACTGCAAGAGAGAAATAGTACTAAGCTATGACATCTCAATTAAAGTCAGGTTTTTAAGTCATTAACACTGAATAGAGAGTTGACAAAAAATAAAGAAAAATGTACATATGAGAATATTTAAGTGTTCTTAAATTCATTCAAAAATTACCATTTCCTGATTAAAGAAAAATAATATTCACTTGCTGCAGAGTTGTCTGAATATCTCACAGTTACCCAAACATTATTGTCATTTGTTATCTTGGGTGAAAGATGTGGTCAATCATTTTCCCATCTATGAGTCATTGATAAAATAGCTCATCACAATGGGATGACAGAGTAAAGACTAGATGGTTGCAAGCTCCTTACCACCATTCCAGAATGGAACTCTGCCTTAAGGAAATCTGAAAAGAGTATACAACTCCAGGCTTGTTTGTTTGCTTGGTTTTGGAACAGTAATAAATCGTTTTCCACAGGTTTCACTGTTCTTTTGTGAATAGTTAAAATTCATACATTCTTCTTCTTCTTCAGATAAGAATCTAGGATATGAGTTTCTAGAATAGTCAGCACAAAGGAACAAATTATCTACCAGGAATTATCTGTTCACCTCATATAATTATGAAAGGCAATTTGGTAATGAAGCAAACCCTGTCATCACTGAGCAATGCAAGCAGCATTGTACCAAACAGCCTGAAATAGGAAGATTTCTCTATTTAAACCATGAGAAAGGACAAGACTATCTTTAGGTGGGGAAGGGATGAGCTAATAGAGAACACATTTTGTTGGCAAGAGTTTCATGAACCATTGAATCATTTAATCTTTGCTGCTACTTGACTAATTAAAGACTAGCACACTCCCCTGTTCCATCACAAAAGCCTCTGATACTATCAGTATTGCTAAAACCCACTGTAACACTGCCACAACCTGGCCACAAGTCCTATTTAGGCTAATATGGGCCTATGCCACTGCTTGAGCTGACATTCACATGTCATCATTGCTCACCAGAGGTCTAAAACATGTATTTTCCTAAGTTTTGCAGCTGTGGAGAATCTTTCTGCTGATATACAGGGGTTTGCTTCTCGAAACAAAACTGCCGTTGATAAAAAAAACTTTGATATAAAACCAGGAAGGGATGACCTGAAACTAGACTAACTTCATTGCCTTGCCAAACATCCATATTCTGAAAAAGCTGAATATGCCTTGATCATCTGTGTATAGTGTAATGAGGACTAATGCATAAATACCATAGTACTAGCATTATAGAAAAGAGTAGTGTCATCACCGACAGTGTTAAAAAATTAAAAAGAAGAACCACACATCAAGTTTGCATTTCTTCCACCAAAAAATAACAGAATCTGGTTGTGACTTCTAGAGTCCACATGACAGACGGAATGGGTGTAATAATCAGTAATGTATGGTGTCATAAAGTTTGTAGATATGGATGTTTTGTTATAGTTATGTGCAATAGATGCTCATTAGCAAACACTTCTAGTGACCCTACCCCTGCCTTTTATGTTCATCTTCATACCATCAAACAGGAATTCATCCTGAAATGCCTTGTAGAGTACACAGACCTACATCTACACTCTAGCCCATCATTAGCTCTGAAATTCAGGTGCTGGGAAGAAATTCTATTTTCCTATGAGACCAATCCCTCTTTCAGAAGCAGTAAGGATAAGACAGAATCCTCCTTTTCTTACCTAGGGACTATCCAAGAAATGACACTTACTTGATCCCAGACACATCTTTGATCAAAGTAAAATCTCAAGCCTTGTGATGTAGTTATAGATTAGTAGAACTAAATATGTAGATAGAAATTTAGCTTTGGCATTCACTGTTGTCTGATCTGTTCCCCTTGGAGTATATTAACAGTGTTTCTTTGAATGAATGAATGACTGACATACTCAGTCTCATCCAGATAATTGAATTTGGAAACAGACATAGGTCTCCTGCTTTTATAACTCAAGTCATCTCTGAAAAAAATCTGTGTATATGAAATAACGCTGATACTCCTTTAATAGTAAGTCACTGTCCTTTTTAGTACCATCTACTTTATCACAATAACAAGTCACCTTAATCTTTTTCTCTGTATTTTAATGTGGCTAGATAAAAACCTTACATTTGTAAATTCTTGCTATAGTGGAATTTTGCATTATTTCACATACAGTGCTAAGTAGCACACTTAAAAGAGACACATTTTCATTTCTCACAGTTGCATATTTTAAATTCAAAATATCATTTTACTATTACCTAGTTTTATAAAAATAAAATGCATAAATGCATAGAAGGCAGGAAAATAATGTTATCTACTAAGATATACAACAGAAAAAACATTTAAAAATGTGATCAGGGAATATAATCCAAAGAATGGTAAC
>JANHGN010017525.1:30412-42396 GCA_024605025.1 Megaceryle maxima | reverse complement strand
CGCTTCAGGACACGGTGTAGTGGTCATGACAGCGTTAGGTGGATGGTTGGACTTGATGCTCTTGGAGGTCTTTTCCAGTCTTAATGATTCTGTGATTAATCCATTCCTTGGTTTGCTTTGGAGGAGGATTTGTGTTACTATCTTCACAGCATTCCTCGATTCCCCATCCCTTGATACCATCTTATAGAGCTCTATGGGGAGACAGCAAGGTTCAGCTGTTCCTCCAGTTGTCCCTGTACAAGTCACTTCTTCATATACCTGTAAGACTGCAGGAAATGGAACAAACTTGTTAGAATTTTAAGCTAAGCTCCCAGCTGCCCTCCAGTGACTTCTTTCACAGCTTTCCTAGCAGGTCACCCTCACCTAAAAGCCTTTTGTAGCAGTCGCTCTCCAAAAAGTGCTAAATTACAGTGTTTGTTACAACTTTATCTCATTTTCTTCGTGGTGAAGTGGTTCTAACACTTATGCATCATTTCCATCATTAGATTATATATTCTGTATAAAACAGATTGATGATTTGGTGGGTTGTTTGTGGGTTTTTTTTTTACTAATATTTATATTAGTCCTGTGCATAACAGTCTCTGACTGGCATAACAGAGATTAAAATACAATCAGGCTGGGTTGTTTTACTCAGGTCTCTTCAGTTGCTTCTGCAGGCTGCGTTCAGCTCTTACCATGCAGTGTCCTTGCACTGATAATGCTTTGAGGGACCTTCCAGCAACACAACTGTCTTCACTGGTTAGGTGAGGGTTTAGTTAACGGGGATTTTGTAAACAACTCAATGCCTAAGGGATGAAGAGCAGACTTTTTCTCAGGTCTATCTTGACTTTGCTATTTCTAAATTTACAAAGTCCAAGAATAATTGAGCAGTTCAAGTTTTTCCACTGCTGTGCTCATAGTTTGTCACAGTTTAACCTCAGGATATAGTTTTGAAACATCACTGTAGTATTCATGGTTTGGCTTCATTGTCTTGCAATAAGACCCGTTCTTAGATCTAAAATGGCTCAAGAACTTTTACTGCTATTACTCTTTATTTTTTCTTTCTACAACTCAATCTCTGCCTGTTCTTCTCAAACCATTCATTTCTTGCCTTTCCCCTCATCAAGATTAGCTTTCCAAGGAACAAGCAAAGAGCTCGGAACAAAAGCAGAGAGGAAGAAGTGCTTCCTGAGACTTCCCTATAAATACTCCTTCTCAAACAGAGCTCCTGTCGTGTTTGATCTATTTAGACCATCCCAAAGTGGAGCAAGGTTAGTTCGTTAAGCATTGCTTTCTTAACCTAAACCCAGTGCACTGGTTATGCCAGAAGAAATCACTTGTTTTAAAGGGAAAAGGAAATAAAATGCTGACTTACCCTTCTGAAGAAGAGAAGTGCGTCCAAAGCTGGAAGTCAATGAGGAAAGGCACCTGGTGACAGTGTGGGCATGTGAATAGAGAGCTCCACTTCAGAGTGGAGACTAAACTGAGCCAGACTGAAATCAAAGGGGATGACAGAGAGAGAACTTGAGTGTATATACACCCCCCATTAGAATAGTGTGGGTAAATATCTTAGCTACTGTGAGAATTATAAAGGTGCATAATGGTGAGATTAGTAAACCTTTAGCACAAACTTGTCTAGAATCATAAAATCACAGAATGGTAGGGGTGGGAAGGGACCTCTGGAGATCATTGAGTCCAATCCTGCCCCTGCCAGAGCAGGATCACCCAGGGCAGGCCACAAAGGAATGTATCCAAGCAGGTTTTGAAAGTCTCCAAAGAAGGAGACTCCGCAGCCTCTCTGGGCAGCCTGGTCCAGGCTCTCTCACCTTCACAGGAAAGAAGTTTTTCCTCATGTTGAGGTGGAACTTCCTGGGTTCCAGTTTGTGACCATTGCCCCTCATCCTATCCCAGGGCACCACTGACAAGAGCCTGGGCCCTTCTCCTTGACACCCACCCTGCAGAGATTGGGAAATATCGATCAGATTCCCTCTCAGGCTTCTCTTCTCCAGACTAAACAGCCCCAGGGCTCTCAGCCTTTCCCTGTAAGAGAGATGTTCCAGTCCCTTCATCATCCTCATAGCCTCCGTTGGCCTCTCTCCAGTATTTCCCTGTCCCTCTGGAAGTGGGGAGCCCAGTACTCCAGATGTGGTCTCACTCGGGCAGAGTAGAAGGGGAGGAGAACTAGAACCTGCCTCGACCTGCTGGACACACTCTTCTTAATGCACCCCCAGGGTATCAGTGATCCACAAGGGCCCGCTGCTGTCCCATGGAGAACTTTTTGTCCACCAGGACTCCAAGGTCCTTCTCCATGGAGCTGATTTCCAGCAGGTCAGCCCCTGACCTCTAGTGGTGTATAAACTGATGCTTTGCACACTGACATCTCTGTACTGTCACCTGACTCCGAGATGCTTCAGTACAGATAAAGAGACTCATCTGGGGAGGAGGGTGTGAAGAATTGCTTACTAACCTGCTTTCTGTTTTACAGCTCTAGAATGTCCCAACTCCTGAGTAATATTCACATGAGCAAGCTGCTGTATATTATGCATCAGAATCCATTGTCTCCATTGGGACAGTCATCATCTGTTTCATCATAGTTGTCCCAGATTGGTGGTCTGGGTAGCTGCTCTGAAAATGAAAAGGTTTGTGAACATTGTCTGGTTTCTAAACTTTGCCGTGGCTTCAAGTGCTGCTTGGCCTTGACATTCTCCACTGTTCACCTGGCCCTCCATGAACACTGGAGATATTGTAGAGGTTGGTTCCTCTACGGAGTCATTCCATCAGTAATAACCTTCACCACCTTTGCCAATGTCTTCCTACTTGTAGCCATCATCATCGACTGGTGCCTCCTTCTGATGAAACCTCTCTGGCACCAAAATCATCAAAGGGTGAAATGAATTACTGCTAATATGCAGTGGCATTTGGATCCTGGCCTTCATTTTCTGCTGTCCCATCTTCCAGTACCGTGAGTTTAGCACTTGTGATGGCAAAACAGAGCGTGGGTACAATTTTGGAGATGATCAGGTCCTAGATGATTCTGAAAATGAGTTATTGTAAGAATGCTCCCCTTGAGCCTACAATGGTAATGACTCATGGGGAAATTTCTGTGAAGGTGATTACTCTGTGTCCCCTGCCTTACTGGTAATAAACATCCCCAGGGCTCTCTTTGGCTTTCTGGTCCCCTTTGGCATAACGGCGCTCTGCTCTGCTTTCAGAACACGCTCAAATCAGTTTCACAAGCCTTGCAACAGGATGCTGCGAGCGTTTGTGCTTGTGGTAGCTGCATTCTCAATCTGTTGGGCTCCAGACCATGTAGCTGAATTCTGTCCCTTGTATCTACTCTTGAAACAGGACTCAGGGACTCATTGCTCCTCTGGAATCGTCTCTCTGCAGCACTTGCACATGCCAACAACTGCATCTATCCCCTGCTCTATGTTTTTGTGGGTCAGGATTTAGGGCAGTCGGTGCAAGGAATTCTGGAAGGTGCCTTTACTGAAGAACCAACACATTCAATCCCTTGGCTCCCTTAAGAGAAGCAAGACTTTGGCAGAGGAAGGTGTTAGTGGCACAGTATTACACAGGACTTCCCCTCACCACTAGAAAGAGCGAGCTATGGCCCTGCACATCACTCTATGCTAAACAGCTTTTTCTTTTAGCTCCAGCACATTTGATTAATCTTCAGATCTACACCCAGGAGACTGAGATGGTTCAGAACAGCTCATCCCCTTTATAATCTCTCTAGAGACATGGGAATTGGGAAGTACCAAGAGCAATAATCTGAGGGAAGACGGGTGATACTTTAACCTTTCTAGAAGCAAGCTTGCAGAATGATTTGCAGTGGGATCATGTAGTTTAACCTCTGAATTGCTAGCTGAGAATGTCATTAGTTATTTGCTCATGTTTATGTTCGACATCTGTCTCTGATAAACTGCAGATGAAGCTAACTTTGATATCTCCTTGGAAGCTGTCACCCCAGCTTTCTTCACTTGGGGCCTGAGGGTTTTCCTGAAGATTCCCCTAGAACATAGTGCTACATTTTCTTACTGGAGTGCATTAGAACAGCACTTGCCTCAGTCAGCTGCATCGAACTGACCTTCATGCCCTGGTAAATGCCCAAGATATGTCTTTGTCCCAGCAAATACATCACTATACAGCAGGAACTGGTCTAATGCTATGTTCATCAGGATTTGCTCACTCCCTGTCTCAACCACCCTCCCCCACCACAGTCCCCAATCTTCCTCTCAGGAAGTAGTCCTGAGATTATCCAAATGTACCTACTGCATTTTAACATGGCACTCAAGCAGAATTTCAGCAGCTATGGTCACTGATGAACCAAATGGCTGCTGGACTATCAGCCATTTGGTAAAAACTTGGGATTGAGATGTGATAATCTCCAGTCTGACCCGAAGAAGGTGGGGAAGATGCCTGTTGCAGCACAGAGATGTGCTTCTCATGTCTTCCTGGTGGAGGAGAATTTTATCCAGCTGGGCTTTTTGGGAGTGTTTCCCAAGCTTGAATGTTCCCTACTTCTGAAAAGCAGAAGTATCTTTATTAGGTACTCTAAGCAAGTGGTTTAAAATCTGCTTTTTGTGTTAGCCCTTCCTTAAAGAAGTAAGGTCAACACAGGGTATGACAAACAGCCACTAATCACAGCATAGCTTTCACTTTGCCTTTCTGGTGAGCACCAGTTGAAAGACTTCCCGGTCTCAGTGCCCCGAGAGCAGCCAGCTGTGAGAACTTACAACTCTCTCTTGTGACATCCTAAAAAGTCTCAGTTGTAAAGTCCACATAGGTGTGGGCCGGCAATTTAACACCCAAATTGTGTTTCTAAGTTAAGTAGATGGGAACCGAGCCCACCCGACGGGCCCCACTGACAAATAAAATTCAATACTGGCACCAAAAGAGTTAAACCATAAACATTCACTTTTTCTTTTTATTAAGAAAGCATGCACAAAAATAAACTTGTGAGACCACGCCCCTCTCTTCCTGACCACTGACACAAAGCACTGGGGGCCACACCACGCTGGAGGGGCCCGAGACCCCCCCTCGGGGCCAGGCTGGCATCCCCCCTCCCCTCCCCTCCCGTCCCTGCAGGCCAGTACCCGCGCACCTCGCCGAGCCCCCCGCCGCCTTCCCACGCACTAACGATGCACATTTATTTCAGGGGCAGAGGAACGAGGCTAATTTTGCACACTGACCGGCATGTATTTACATATGCAAATGAGGCGCAACTTAATAGGCAAATGAGGCAAATATGCAAATGAGGAGCACTTGGATACGCAGAAGGAGCCATCTCGCTTTGGTTTTGTTCCAGCGGTGTTTTCAGACTTCCAGGGGCCGGTTCTTAGTAACATCCTCTGCAAAGCACTGCCTGGTACCCACCAGAGGTTGTCTCTCACGGCTGTCTCTGGTGCCACCTCCCACAGAAAGCCATCACAAATGCTTCCAAGCTGTATCATTCCCATCCTGAGGCAGCAGAGATAACAGCTGACTCCTTGTTCAAGGTGTCTGGGATTCCCCATTTCTCTTGGAAACACTCAAGGATAAACTCCCTCTCCCTCCCCTTCCTCTCCCCCCCCCCCCAAAAAAAATACCCCACACATGCCAGAAAAAGAAAACAAAAACAAAACAAAACTGTCCACCCCTCCCCAGTCCAATGTCCATTTCCCTGACAAAGATCCAATTGGTTTATCCCTACAGCAAATTTAAAAAGCAATGCTAGCTCCCCACCCTCCTGCAGTCAGAGTAGAGGTTGTGATGTCCCTGCCCCAAGTCTCTCAAGCAGCCGTGGTGTTTTGTTTCCCTCCTGGTTCCCTTCACTAGTGAAGGGGGAATAAGGGCTGGGTGGAGGTTTTGCAAAGTATTAAGAGGAAACGAGAGGTCTGACACAGCAGAGGCATACCAGAAAAAAGGGAACACACGACACAGCTTTGGGGAGGGGGCATCTCAACACTCAATCCTGCTCCTGCACCTTTTCCATCTTCTTCATTTGCAAGTGCTGACAGAAGTAATCCTTTACATGAGATTCCATCACCTTCCCAGCTGCACTGCAAGGGGTCTTCCCCACCCTCCTCCCTGGTATCTCTGGGTGTTTGGTTTCAAAATCTGCCCCATTTTGTCCTCTCTCTTCTAACATACCTCTTAAAAAAACTCCACTTGTGAGGGCCTCCCAGTTACTTGACTAGAGGATCCAGCCCCTTGACCAGCAGTCCCCTAGTTCACCTCCAATCCAAGCAGCAGCTTCCTCTTCCCACCATTAGTCCATTCACAAAGCAGGAACCACTGACTGACAACTTCTACTTACACAAGACTCCTGTTGCTGGCACTCTCAAACCCCAGGCAAGGACAGTCTCCAAAGACATGGGTCAAATTTGATCCCTGGAATGGGCTGCTCAGAGAGGTGGTGGAGGCCCCATCCCTGGAGTCATTCAAGGTCAGGCTCGATGGGGCTCTGAGCAACCTGCCCTAGGTAGAGATGTCCCTGCTTGTGTAGGGAGGTTGGACCAGATGACCTCTGGAGGTCCCTTCCAGCCTAAACCATCCTATGATTCTATGAAATAACAGCAGAACGAATACTGATGGGAGAAAACTTCCAAATTTGCATATGCAAGTAAGAGCCTCACTACATATACTGAAGAAGGGCTTGAAGGGGCAGGGGGTGACATTAAAAGCTCCGGGTGATAGAATTCACTGAATCACACGTGACACCCCTGACTGTTGCTTTTACCTGATAGGTCTATAGACTTCACTTGGAGACTGCAAAAGGCAGTGTAGAAAATAGGTCAGGATTCCCTCAAAAATCTCAGTCCTCACAAATGGCACCACATTCCGAACCCCAGCTTCTCTGCTGAAATGCCACCTCGGCTACATTCTCCTTTCTCCAAACTCAGGTCTACCCTCCCAGCTCAGCTCGGCCCTCCCCCTCTCTTTGTACTTGGGAACTCCACTTCTTTTCTTGCTTTTCCTGCTGGTGCGAGAAAGTTCACAGAGCTAAGATCTCCCCCTCCTTTAGCCCCCCGACCTTACGACATTTATGAAACAACATAAGTACAGGCTCTCTCACTCCAGTAGCCAATACGGCAGATTCACCGGCCACCTTGAAGGGAAAGAGGGATTGTTAAACGCAAAATGACAGAGGCAGAGAAAGATGCACTCGAGGATTCAGCCTTCCAAGGTCTTTTCATGGCACCCAGGACCCATCTTTCCGCCCTCCACAGGGCACCACGCAACACGAAAAGAGCCGATCTGATGCGTTCGAGGCCACCAGAGGAGGGGGAAGTCTGTGCTCAATTATTGGTAATAATAATAATAACAACAATAATAATAATAATAAACAAAAGAAGAAAAAGAAGATAAAACAGGACGCAAGGAAGGATTATCTTCGGCAGCATCTTGCGGTGGCTTCTCTGGCGGAGATAGAGAATATATATCTATATACAGGCAAGGCAGGGAGGCTGGGGAGGGTGGTGCTGGCACCATTGACCCCATGTCCCCCTCCCCACCCACGTCCTTCACAAAGGACGGGCTATCAAGTCTGTAACTCGCTAGGTGATCAAGTCCCAGTCGAAATCATCAGGGATTTCCTCATTGGCACCTGGAGGAGGCCCTGGAGGCCGAGGGACCAGATGGTGAGCTGAGCCAACAACAAGAAAAAAAAAAAAAAGAAGAAAGAGAACAGTTAGAATAAAATAAAAATAATAATAATAAAAAATAATCACACTTCTTCACAGTGGGCCCTTGGGCAAAAGAAAGCGTAAGGGATTTGAGCCTTCTTCCTTCCAACAGTCAAACAAGCAAGAATTACTGGCATGAGCTGCTCTGTCAGACAGAACCCCACCAATGTCTGTAGGTGGTCTGCTGTGAAATTCTCCGCAGCAGCTTCTGCAGAGGTTAAGTTTCATCCTCCTTAAGTTTCATCCTCCTTAACTTTCTTTACAGCTAACTGCTGACAGAGCACAAAGGACTTCATCAACAGAAGATTCTCCTGTAAAGTTGCCTTCAAGCAACCAACTGAGGCTGAGCTAGATGACTATTAATGTGAAGTGAAAGAAATCAGGGCACTGAAACCCTCAACCCTGCCAGAGCTATGTAAGAGCTGTAAATGGAAGTGTTCCTTGCAGTCCAAGCCTCCCTCTCTACCCTCACTGCTCCACTTGCTTAGTAAGTGCTTTGGGAGAAATGCACAGAGGGCTCGGGAACCAGCTCGTTAGTGTTAATTGGTATGATATGCTTAATGTCACCCCTTACCTGGGCGATTATATCCTGGAGAGTCCTGGGTAGAAATCTGGTACATAGGAGATGGCCCAGAGAAGAGATGGGGAGGCTGGGGCTGACCATAGGAGTTGACTGTGAAAGGATAGGAATAAAACAAAAAAACAAACAAACAAACTTCTTAACATTCTGTACGGCTGTCTTGGCCCTGACTGGGTGGCAGCTCTGCCACGGAGCAACTCACTCAGACCCCCGGGATACTGAGGAGATGTTCAGTTGTTGGGTCCTAACTGCAAGCTATAGCTTGGCCAGGTATCTTGTTCTTGGAACCAGCAGGAGTTTCTCTATTATTGTAAAAGAAGAAAATTTTCATCCAGAAACACCAACAAGCTGGCTCAGTATCAGCCATTTCGTTCAGTACCAGATGACACACACCATCACAGTTTGATCAAGACCATGACAACCTCTGCGCTCTACTCAGACCATATCTCCTACTCCTTGTCCAGTCAGTATTTCTCCAACATGGTTGCAAGAGCTTTCTTTACAGCTCCCAAAGCTCCTGCCACCTGCAATAGCCATCTCTCTATCTTGCCGTTACTTTCTGTTGGTCACCTACAAAAAACACCACCACCCTTTTCCTTTGATGGGTTTCCCTTTTAAATGTATTTCTGCCTGCAGAAGTTGCCTGTCAATGGTTTGCATCACCTATTAATAGTCTGTCTGTGCCACAGACATAGGACAACCTCATTCTTTAAAGCCAAAGGAGGCTGAGTTGCTACAAACAGCTCCGAGTTCCTCAGTGCTACGTTGCCTGGCAAAGCTGCAAGTAGTTTAGGATAGTCACAGAATTGGGCCTTCGTTCAGATGTCACTTTAGTCTCCCTCCTAATTACCTTGGTTCATGGATTGCTCCTGTTTGCCACTGTTCAGGGCACAAGAATCAGAGATTCGGGGAGGCTGCTGGGGGCCAACCAGATGAGGGAGCTGACCAGTCTGGGTAAGGAAGTGATTAAGGGAGTCACAGAGGTTGGCAATATGGTGTTGATCCAGCGTCCAGTTCTTCCGCTCAGCCTGGCGTAGACTCTCCATCAGCTCTACAGGTGACAAAGGACAATGTCAAAGGCAGCACTCACACTGGTCTTCCCTGCAAAGAGTTTCTGTCTCCTACCCCAAAATCCTACCTTCTCCCCACAAACCCAACTTCCTTGCTTTGAATCTGTCACCAAACTCCTGGTGAGCTCCATATCTAGGATACTGTCTCACTGACTCAGGTAGGGGAGGGGAGGGAGGAATCTCAGTTAGCTTGCTGACATACTTTCATGAATTAATTCCCCCTGCCCCCAATTCCTGCAGTGTTCAGGTGCTTCAGGGTCTTTAACAGCACCCGTGCAGTAGGACACCTCATTTTACAAAAAGAGGAGTCGAGTCACTGAGAAACCCATAGATCTGACAAGGTTACGTGGAGAAAAAGATCTGGGCACAGCACTCACATATTCTAGACTAGCCCTAGGCACTGAGTCTCTAGACCTAGTTACTAGGCCAACACTGACCTGAGAATTGGGAGTGCTCAATGCTAGACCAGTTCAGTCGATTTACCATCTTGAAGCTTTCCTTCAGGGAATCAATGTTGGAGCACCAATCAGGGGGAAATGCTGGAAGGAAACGGGAATGAGATTATTGCAATAGGGATTGCACTTTCCCTCCACCCCTTCATATAAAATGACTGGTTCTTCTGCACCAAAGAGCTGGATGCTACAGGAGCTAGAAATCCTTTCTCCCTTGGAAGACCAGGAATGGTGCCTCCCTTTTCATTTAGCCTCTGACTTTATTCTGCATCCCTAAATGGAATCTCAAACCTAGTGTGGATGCATCCTTTCCTTCAGTAAGGAAGGAATTTCCCTCTCAGATTCTCTCAGATGGAGAATGACTTTTCTTATAAGGGCATGTGGTGACAGGACAAGGGGCAGTGGTTTGAAGCTAGAGCAGGGGAGATTTAGATTGGGCATTAGGAAGAAGTTCTTTACTCTGAGGGTGGTGACACTGGAACGGGTTGCCCAGAGAAGCTGTGGATGCCTCATCCCTGGAAGTGTTTAAGACCAGGCTGGATGAGACTCTGAGCAACCTGCTCTTAGTGGGAGGTGTCCCTGCCCATGGCATGGGGTTGGAACGAGATGATCTTTAAGGTCCCTTCCAACTCAACCATTCTATGATTCCAATCATAACTGGTTTTTGCCCTTTTTGCACAATGTAGGCACTACCGAGGGAAAGTTCACTCGTGGAATTTCTGTCTAGGGGCTCTTCACCACTCCCTTTTCCCCAGCTCTTCTTTCCATGGCCTCTGACTCACCAAAGCCAGCATTGTTGATTGAAGCCTGTGACTGCTGCTGCTGCTGCTGGTGCTGATGTGGCTGCTGCTGTGGGTGGGAGTGCGGGTGATGTTGTTGATGCTGGTGGTAGCCTCCATGCTGCATCGGGGGTGGGTGCATGGACATCACTGGTGGAGGGCCATAACCTTCACCACCCTGCTGCTTTCCCCCTTGGGATGGGCAACCCTCTGGAGTTGGAGTGTGGAGTGGAGGAGCAGCACCCACTGATGAGGGGCCTTGCTGCTGCTGCTGCTGGTACATGTAGTAGTTGTGGTTGGAGGGCTGCATGTCACCAAGGAGAGAAGAGAAACCTGCCAAGTAAAAGAAAGAGGAGGAAGATTTAACAGCTGCCCGGATCAGACCTTTGCTTAAATTACCCATCTCTCATTTCACGCGGCTCATCCTGCTATTTATGAAGCTTTTGGAGTGCCCTCTACAGGCTGCCAACAACTCGCACCCACCCGGTTAAGCCCTCACCGTGCTCCACATTCTGTTCAAAATTCTAGGCTCTACAACAAAGCCCCAGCAGGGTTTAAACTTCCTAGTACAGAATTAGGCACTTCAATTCCTCCCTGGATTTTTCCCGTATTTACTGGAGTAACTCATGCTCTGCATGACCAGAAATGAGCATGAAGCAAACTCAAATGACAAAACATTTAGAAAACTTGATAACTCACACACACAGAATCTTGATGGTTGGAAAGGACCTCCTAGATCACCCAGACCAACCATACCCATAACAAAAGAACACCTAAAAAAAAAAAAAAAACCCAATGCCTAAATACCTAAATCTGAGTGGCTGTTTCAGAAGCTCCTTTTGGTTCCCATCTTAAAAGCAGCTTGGCTGGGAACCTTCACAATTTTTCTCACGCAGATCTTTAGAGGTCACACATTTTACTGCTTTTGTGCACAGGGCACATTAGAGGCAGTAGGGTTCCTTTATCACTTTCATTCCTCCTGATTCACTGGGTGTGTCATTTCTATCCTTTTGTATGTCAGGCATCCCCTAGGTGCAGGGGCATCAGGTGCTCTCCATTCTCCCCCACATGAGGAGCTCAGCATATCTCGTCTATCTGCTTCCCCAGTTCATTCTACACTGGGGTAGAACTGGGGAGGAGTGGCCAGAAAGCTGCTGGGCAGAAAGGGACCTGGGGGTGCTGGTGGACACCCAGCTGAACATGAGCCAGCAGTGTGCCCAGGGGGACAAGAAGGCCAAGGGCATCCTGGCCTGGATCAGAAACAGTGTGTCCAGCAGGAGTAGGGAGGTGATCGTGCCCCTGTACTTGGCACTGGTGAGACTGCACCTTGAGTACTGGGTCCAGTTTTGGGCACCTCAGCACAAGAAGGACATGGAGGTGCTGGAGCAGGTCCAGAGAAGGGCAACGAAGCTGGTGAGGGGTCTGGAAAGCCTGCCTGATGAGGAGAGGCTGAG